>OX461809.1:41939552-42137052 GCA_949802685.1 Dicyrtomina minuta | reverse complement strand
GGCTTTTCCGATATCCATTTTTCTGTTTGATTTTACTGGGATTGCTTGAGGAATATTTCGTGAGAGGTTGAAGTCAGTTTAGATTTTATCTTGACTGTTTTCCTATCCTCCTTTAGCTTTTTATTTTTGACTAACATTTTCTTGTTTACTTTTCTTTTATTTTAAGCTGGACATTTGTTTATTGCAAACTTTGATCTATTTAATATGTGTCTTTTCCTTAAAATTTTCATATCTGCGTACTGGCTGGGAGGTTGGATAGGGATGGACGATGGTTTGTTGTATGCATTTTTAATTTTGTTTACACAAGGTTTCCGTAAGACCTTTATTGCCATGGTATGTTCAATATTATTATTCGCTGTATTTAACAGACCGTCCTGTTTATCTTCGCCATGTAGGATTGAGCAAGCTTTGTCAGATCGCATACTTATGTCTATGCCATGATGATGATTTTTCATCCATTTTTTGCGTAGATCACACTGTTTGACGTTTATCATATCTTTTGCTATGATAGATTCCGGTGATTTAGTTTTTATATTTTGAATGTTGATTCTTTTTTCCAACTGATCGTATTTCTTGTATAATTATTTAGATTTCCTTTTTTTAAACAGAAAAGAATTTGTTCTCGGACTTATTGTGGAGTAGTAACAGTTGTTTAATTTCATTTAATTCTTCTTTAAACATGGTTTAAACTTGATTTGTTAAGTATTTAGTATTAGAATTTAATTAAGAGTCATAAAACCTACAACTTGTCTGTAACTGATTCCGCTATGTGATATATTTGTATCTATGCAAAAGGAACTGATTCCGTGTACTTCTGGTAGAGAGAAGTTGAGTGGAGGAGCGATTGTGTATTCCAGGTTTTGTTCGGTGTTTCTTTTCAGCACGAAGCGGGAATTGAGAGATATCACAATTTCGTATTTCACCTCAAATTTAACAAGTTAGTTGCTGTCACAAAAAACTTCGATTTGATGCTGAAAGAGTATATTTTTTGGAATATTTTAATGTTTGTTAGAGAGCCGCAACAACTTTAGTTTCCGGGTAATTTGTGATTTAATTTTTATAGTTTTTAACTTAAAAAAGTACTTGTTGTCACTTTGAATATTCGCGCCCCCCGCTCTTTTATTTTATGATACTTGTATTACTTATAGTTGTATTTGTTTTTTAATTTTAGGAAAAGTTGTGTGATTTGAAAATACAAAATCATAGAGAATTTGCTAAAGTAGCTGAAACTAAGCAAAACGAGCTACATTTGTAAGAAATCCAGACATTTCTACAACAAAACAATATACCTGGACACCCACCTACACCTCCTCGAGATGATTCACCACCTATTGATCAACCTCAAAATCCAAATAGTCCTATTATCCTAGCCCAAAATAATCTACAACCAATATAATCCTATTATCCTAGCTCAAAATAATTTGCCACCAAATAAACCTTCTATCCTAGACCAAAATAATCCTTTTATCTTGGCTCGAAATAATCCTATGCCTCTTCAAACAACTACTAACAATGCTACTAACAATGCTACTAATGATAAAACTAACCAATTTTTTTTACGTTGTGGAACGCCTTCTGTGTTTTCTAGCCCCGTAGAGAACATAAAGCCAAAAAATAAATGTTTTAATAGAATTGATGTTAAAATAATAGATCTTGACGTTAAAATGATAAATCTCAGTATATAAATGGAAGATCTAAGCACTTTAGTCCCAGAAACCACTGTTTTAAAAAATCTTGACAATCTGAGTACTCACGTTTTAGGACTCACACAAACTACAGTTCTTAAAAGTGTTGTACTAACAAAAAATTATAAGAGATTGTAGCTTAGCACCTCTTTTATGTAAATGTAATGTGTGCCTACAAAAGAGGTTTGATCATAAAATGGCGCCAAGATTCAGACCATATCAGCAATTTGCAAAACAATTTCGCAAAATTTTATATTCTGATAATTGGTTGCCAACTGATACTTCCCAGTCTAATTGGTCCTTTTTCCCTCTTTCAATTAAAGACTACTTCTTATTCAATGCAGGCAGACTGATTTTGTTATTTTTAAAGTCAATAGGAAACGGTCTCATTAGGGCAATATTTTTACTGATTACCGTATTTTCCGAGCCAGGTAAAATCCCAAGAGTTGTTAACGTTGAGGATTATCGCCTAGGTAAACCCACTGAAGTCAATTGGAAAAGGGTCTCGCTAGGACAATATTCGTTTTGTTCACCGTATTTTCCGAGCCAGGTAAACTTTCAGTTGTTGGCGCTTAGGATTATTGCATTAGTCAAGCCTTCTCAGTGTAATTTAAGGGTCTTACTAGGTCCATGGTTGTTATTTTTCATTGTATTTCCTGAGCCAGGTAAGTATGCATATTAAAAACCTTTAATGTTATGTAATGTAATATTAAAAAACTAAGATTCTTCTGTTTTTATTATATTATTACTATCTGCCTATTATATTAAATGGCATGGGCATGTGGCACATACTTTTCACCTTTTTTTGCATTTTTAGCATTTAAAAGATGTGTCTCCACAAGACAGGTCATGGCCGATTTTTTCAGGATTATTAGGCCATCTTGCATTTTTCATACAAACTAAAGTTGTTTTTCTATGTTTAAGATAAAATGGTATTAAAAAAGTTGTATTTTGATATAAAAGAAAAGAATTATTGTTAAATAAAATTATAATAATATATAACTCCGGTAAGTAATTTGTAATTTCTACTGATAGAACATTTCTATTTACTTTAAAAACTTTAGATTTCTCAGTGTTATTATTAACGCGGAGTCCTATATGCCGACTGGTAATAGAAATATCACAAATATCCATGAAGAAATTAGTACCCTTAAATGATAGTTCACTAATACGACAAATGCCTGTTAACATTCTATATCCTTCATTAAGTTTTCTGAATTTTAGTTGACATGTAACATTTTCTTTACCTACAAGCAGTAGAGTATCTCGAATACTAATTTTTGCAATTAAACTTGTTTTTAGAAGACTAAGACTCTTATTTATTATTATTACTTCTGAATTAATTAAACTGTCTAAATCTGTATATAATGAATCTTTTGCGGTAACTTCAGCCAGTTTATTACGTTCTATCAAATTAATAATTCTTTTTTGTGATCCTTAAGTTTTCTTTCACTTTTAACTATTTGAGCATGTATTTTGAGGTTAATATTATTATCTTCTTGAATAAGATTGTTAATTAGAGCAAAGTTTGTTTTTACTACAGTACTATTGATTTTACATTTTTTATCAAAAACATTTGTTAGGTTATTATTATTCCATTTTATTCCTTCTATAACCCCTATAAGATTCTCTATTTTTATTAGCTAAACTATCTTTCAATTCATCATTTCTAATTGCTAGATTTTAAATATCACCTTGGTTTTTATTCTATAAATTTAAAGTATTTAAATAAAATTCATATTCTGTTTTCTTGATATATCCTAGTTTTAAAATCATTTATTACAGGAAATTTATTCCTTATATATTCATTGCTTCTGCAAGTGCCACACACGTTTTTGTAAAATTATAAAGGATACTTCGTCCTCCTTGATAAACAATATAATATATTAACTGTAGACAGAGATCCACATGCATTTGTACGAATTTTTTGAAATTTAAACGTAGAATAAACTATATCTGATTTTAAATAATTTAATAATTCAGAAGGTGGTCCATGACCAAAAGAATCAAAATAATAATTGTGTTCATGATTTTAATACCACGAAGTCCAATGAGTTCCTTGATTATTATTGCTATCAAGATATAATATTCCAATTACTATATTTTTTGGCGTTAGAGGTAAATTATCACTTATACATACACGTCCTAATAAAGCAGGCTTTGAAACGCATATTTGTCTAGAATATGTATTAATTTCTATATTTTTTAATGCTTCCATGGATACGGTTTTAAAAAACATCCACTTCCAGACTTTGTCTTTGACTCTATTTCTAAATCATGTCTTTTTTGTTCAGCTAAATTGTTATCTTGTGACTTTTTATTATTCACTGCATTAACTTCTTGACTAACACCTCCAGCAGCAGCCCTTACTTTACTAATAATAGCAGCTGCATTAGTATTCAATAGAATTAGAGCTAAAAGAGGTGAAGCACCTCCTTTTGAAATATGTTTTGATAAATCTGTGATAATTTGTTCACGTTAAATAGTTGATAATTCCAAATTCAGAGAATTACTAGTTTCTTCTGTAGTATTATTAATTTAGTTTACTTGGGTTTTAGTGAGTTTGATTGAATAACCGTCATCTTCATTAAATTGTTCTTTATTTATATGTAATGTTACACCTTTTTTAATCATGAACGCATTTTCAATATCAGTATATTGACTTTCTGTAAATAATATTATGTACATATTGTTCATTTATATAAAAAGATAAAATAAGCGAAGCCTTGGAGTCCTTCAGGACGATTAAACTAATAGATATTTATATATTCAACCTGCATTTTTCTACCAACAGTTGAAGCCATTGATAACACACGTGCTCCAAATAATACAACATAAGCATTAGTATTTGCAGGTACATTTGCACTAAATTTAAAATAAATTTCAATACTAATAAAATTTTTACTAATTCTGTCTTCTTGAAAAGATGTATCGAAACAATAGATAGGATGAGCTGTTTAAAATCCTAGTGGAGCTATTTCGGGGTCTAAATTAGTAAATAGTTCTCTAAATTTTAAATATCTATCATAATTTTCAATTTTACTGAGACCCTTTGAACCTTCATTCAATTTGATACTAGGATATCTGATATTATTACCAGAAATAGAAGCATCAAGAACATCACAGTAAAAGAAAACTGAAATGTTAGATTTTTGATTATTTAAACGATTGTTTGGAATCCAACAACAAAGCCCAAAATCTTTTCAAGACCCAGAATAGTTGTTTAATTACGATCTTATATCAAAGCCTGGTTAACTGGAAAATGCTTAGAAATTTATACGGTATTTTTGGTTAAGATGCAAGATAACTAGATATTTTAGTAGACATTTCAGAATTTAATTGAATGTAAGGAATTCGCCACCTTAGAGAAGTTATATTAATCAAGCCATCAACATAAATATCTGTACAAGCTGTTGCTTGTGTACTAGATTAAAATATAGCATTTTCATCAATTTCTCGATCCATGTAGACAGAAACTCTCACTTTTGATAATATTTTACCTTTGAATCTAATAATATGTGAAAATAGAATCATAAATCTAGCTTTACCTTAATTAGTTGCAGTAGTATTACTTTTGAATAATAAATCATGTCTATTAGCAAATCCTGGATTTTTATTTAATGTTGCAATATATTTATCATCATGTAGACACCAGCATTGACCATGCCCCCTATTGGAACTAAAACCGTCATTATATTTTGTTAATCCTTGAATTAATTTTGTTCATCAACATTAGGTATTGAATAGCATACAGATATCTTTTTTAAAGCTATTTGAGCTCCATTAGGGATGAATGTTGGTGTATCAAAAAAAATGTTATATTGTTCTCTTTAGTATGTTAAATTAAATCAGTTTCCTGTTTATTATTTAATATTTTTATTTCTTTTAGAATATCATCTAAAGCTTTAATAATACTCATTTACTATGTAATTTATTTATTAATATAGAATATATATTTGTAAGCGCCTTCACACTGAAATGTAATTTAAATTTATCTAGTGTTTTAGTAGCCAATTTTATAACATTTTTAATAATGTTTGTATGTCCTGCTTCTATAGTAGCAAAAGTGTTTTCTAATTTGATGTAAAAATTTCTGTATCATCTATAATAAAACGTACATTACTTTTAAGATCCTGACTAATTGCTGTTTTTAAACTTGCTTTATCTAATGTATTATCACTTTGTGATCTTTGTGTACCAATTAAATTATTTGTTTTACCATATGCTGATATAATACTCCATTTTTCACCTTTTGAACTCTTAGGTCTACCTTTGTCAGTATAACATGCTTTTGTTGTGAACATTTACCAAGCATATAATTCAGCATCTTTAGCATCATAATTACCAGGATGTTGTCATGTTAATAACTCCCATAAACTAATAGTCATTGGACATTTTTCTCTAGATATTTGTATAAAATCATCACCTAAATCTTGTATTTTTGCATTGACGATATAATAGCTATCTGTGTTACAATCACCTGTAATTTGTAGTTTTATAGATTAAGCATCGTTTGCTAAGTTACGTTAATATTTAAAAGCCAACGGGCCTCCTTTATATCTTTGATAAATAAGTTCTGGTATGTTTTTAATAGCTAATTGTTCCTCTCTTCCTTCCTGTGCAGATTGATTGTCTAAAGCTAGATTTTCTAACAATAATTCATTACCAACTTTAAATTCCTTTAATTTATTGTATAGATGATGTGCAATAGTTTTTAAATAAGTATGTTTAGAATTGACATCTTTTGGAAAAAGAGCTAATTCCTTTAAGGCTCATATTGCTTTGTTTTCTACTGTATCAGTAATATTTTGTGTAGCTTTTATTAAAATTGCATACTTTTTTCTTGTTCTAATTGTAACATTTTATCTCCTGTTTTCACAGCTATAAATTCTGCTCTTAATTTATTATCATTTTTATTTTCTTTTATCATGAGCGTTTTTTGACGTTTAATTTGTTCAGCTTCACCTATTTATATATGTTTATTTAATGAATTATTTCTTTAGGCCTGCCAAAGGCGGCCTGAAGGGTCTTAAGGGCGACGCGTGCTACGCTTGCTTTCCTACATGTCTTTGAACACGAGGCTTTATTATATTTTGTTTGATTTTAGGTTTCTGTTTACCTGCATTAGTTTTGCTATATTCTGAATTGTTCATTTGTTCTGGTGTTAAATTAACCCAGCTATTAAAATTATTAGAATATCCTTGCCATTTTACTAAAGCTTTATTAATATTAAGATGTTGTGTTTTCTTTGTTTTAATAATATATTTATATTTAAAATCTTGTTCTTTTTTGTTATATAATCTTATTTCATTTAAATAATAGGTTTCTTTAGTTTTCCTATTATTGTAGTCTACAAGTTTATCAGTAACAAGATTTGTTGGTAAAACTTCCTTGATATATAGTATTTCTTCTTCAATGTGAGGTTTATATCCTCTATCAAACTTCGTTTCAAATAAATGTGTTCTTACTTTTTGACCTGAGCGCAGCCCTTGTAAGACCTTTGGTCCACCAGGACAAAGCCTTTGCTGTGAATTTTTACTATCTGACTCTCCTCATCTAGATTTTGAACTATAAAGATTTGAATATACAATCAATTCATTTTCTGTTTTACTTGCTTCAATCAGTGTCATTTTAATACTACTTTGCTTTAAATTATTATAATATTTAATAAGATCCTGGAAAACATCAATCTATCTAGTTGTTGCTTGTTCTGTCATATATTTATACATCTTTTGTTGAATGGTTCTTGCAAATTGTTCAACAATCATTGCTTTCGTTTTATTTTCTGCTGTATACTAGTTAATAATATATTTTCCAAACAAACTAGTTGTCTTTCTACCACTGTATTCAGTTCTTTTATCAGAATGTAGTTTTTTTGGATTTCTTCTTTATTTTAATACAGCTTTAAAACTATCAACTACTTCATCTGCATTTTTAGTTTTTAAAGGTATAGCTTATCTATATTTAGAAAATGTATCAATTAATAAATTAATATATATATATAACTATTATTATCTTTAATCCATTTCTCAGGCACAAAAACTAAATCAGCTTGCCAAATTGAGTCTATACCTGGTGTATAATATCTTTTACGTTTACATTTTGTTATTTTACATCAATGCCTATTATACGTATCCTGTGTTGCTAGATATTCTTTTACAATTATAGGTTTTCATCCTGTTTTTCTAGATAATTAATTTATTCCTACAAATCTAGTCAATAGGTCTTTATATACAGAATCTAGTATTTTATATGACTAATTATCTTTATCTTTTTCTAGTCATAATTTATTATAATGTAATGCCTTAAGTCCCTAACCTAGATTTAATTTTGGTTTTATTACACTTTAAGTTACAACACGTTTTACTTTTTCACTAAATGTAGGATTTTCAATTTCATCTATATCTTTTAGAAATTTTCTATCTTCGTTATGTCTATTATCTTTATCTTTGTAATTATTGTACGATAAATCGTGATGCATTGCTGCTTCATCAATTCTATCTACTGGTTTATCCCTTTTTGCTATTCGTTCTTGAAGTTTAGTACCAGGTTTCTAAATAATTACCACCTGGATAATGTACTTCACCTTCACATTTTCCAATTGTATTAAAAATATCACCACCCTTCTTTATAGAATTTTTGGCTTTTAAAAATTGACATTTCGTAGTATTACAGTTAGCACATTTTGCTTTCATTATATTTTTGTTATTCTAAGTAACAGTATACTTGATTTCTTTATTGGTTGTTTTCACCTTGCATCTCACACAGAATATATTTTCAGACATTTATTAACATATATTTTTTAGGAATACATGTTACTTTGTTATGGTTTACGTACTGTTAACAACGTGTTAAAGTTGTGTTAGCGTTAGAGTTCGTTAGCGTTAGCGTTGTGTTAGCGTTAGCGTCCGTTAGCGTTATAAAATGATGCAGTAGTATATTTAAGTAGGTTTTAGGACAAGCTACGAACTACGAGTCAAAAAGTAAGTTATATTATTACTTTTACAACAACAAAAATGTATAATGAAATATGATATTCTATCATGAAACATTATAACAATATAACAAAATAAAATTAATGTTTTTATAAGGTCTGTATTAGCAACTAATGCAGTCAGTCTCGAGGGCCTTGAGTGTCAATAATATTAATATCGTAATATTGATACAGTTTACTTGCTTTTAGACCATTATACTTTAAATATCTACTAACATTTTTTTTTAATGGCTGCATTAGCATTTTAATACAACAAGCAGGCAAACAAATATTTTTATCAGATGTAGCATTTAAAGATATACGCAGTTTAACTTGATCTATTTTATATTCTTTAGAATAAACTATTTTACATTCTAAAATGGGATATTTCTTTTCAAGTTGTAACTTTCCAAATTTTACATAGCTACGATTTTCCATTTTCATTTTATAAGAAAAAAATTTATACGTAACATTTCAAATCGAGGCAAAGCGGGCTTCGCCCTTTAGGCCCTTTGGGCCGACCGTCCAAAGGAATCAAGCGGGCTTCGTCCACGTAGTTTGAGCCCCTTTGGTTCACCTTTAGGCCCGTTGGGCTGCAACCTCGTGGCGCAGTGAGGACCAAGGTAGGAGCAAAGCGGGCTTCGCCCTTTAGGCCCTTCGGGTCGCCACCTCGTGGCGCAGTGAGGACCAAGGTCTGAGCAAAGCGGACTTTGTCCACGTAGTTTAAGCCCCTTTGGGGCACCTTTAGACCCTTTGGGCTACCACCTGGTGGTGGGTGAAACCCTTGAGGGCCGCAGGCCGGGCGCATTAGGGACCAGGGTCCGTTACTCTAACTATTTTATGTAGAAAGTCTGAGACTAACTATTGTACACAATTATGTCAGATATTTACTAAAAGATAAAATTGTCTAGGTCATGTCTATATTGCTTTTAACTAGCATTTGCTGTAAAATCAATAGCTATAACGAAATAATCCTTTTTCTAGCCCCGTTGACAAAATAACATCCATATTTACAGCAATTCTATCACTATATAAGTTTTGTATATCCTTATTAGATAACCTAAATAAAATTAAAAAGTTAGATTTCATTCTAAAAGACCTTCGATCTAATTCGAAATATAACTGACTTAGATGAAATACGCAGATATTAATATGTCTTTCTCTTGTGAAATACCTTTTCATTAAATTCAGATTTTTACGATTCATTACATCATCAAAAACTATAAAAGTTTTCAATTTAAAATCAATTTCGTTAGAGTCTGGTATAACATCTTTCTTGTTATAAACAGCTATATGCATTTCTGCTTTGTTTTTATTTATTCGTTGAATTTTTTGGCCTACTTTTTCTATAAGTTCTAACTCACATAGACCATGTTTTTGTATTTTATTTTAATTTTCAAATAGATTAATCACATGTTGTTTTGATAATTTTTTTTTGAATGCTTTAAATATAATTTATTAAGTGTCCTGTTGGAGACTGTCCACTATTAAAATAAGATTATTATAGTCCAATATTCCTTTTTGTAATAGAAATTTATTGACTAGGCAACTTTTTTCACAATTACTTTTACCAATTACTAAAGATCTGAATAAATTAAAAAATACCTTAGTATGTTCAAATTTTAGATTCTTATTTCAAACAAATATTAGTTCAATATTCATTTATTATATTAATTTTTTATTATAACTTTGTCTTCCAAGGACAAAGTTTGATATACATGAATCAATTTCAAAAACTTTTGGTCCATTCTTAATAATTAATTCTCCAAAATTCCTAATTTTTTATCTTGTAAAGCATTAACATTTTCAATATTTTCTAATTTAGTACTTATATTTTCTAAAACAATAGTTTATCTACTGTTCTGACATAAATGTGTAATACACGCACCCATTTATAATACAATAAATTTAGTGTTTATTTAGTCAACATAAGTTTTGCATGTATACGTGATGTTGCTTTATGCCTTGTTATTTTATCGTAACGTAATTAAGGTCCACACTCACATACAGTTTCTTGTCTAGCTTTAATCTCTCCACACACTATACATTTAGATCTAAACCCTTTTCTAGTTGAAGAATGTCTTTTGAATTCGGCTGTTGGTTTTTCTTCATTACAAATTAGACATTTCTTATTGTCCTCTATTTTATAAAACGCATATTTATAAGTGAATAATATTTATTTATTATATTGACATAAATCAGATTCATTATTTAATTACTTATTATATCTACCTTTGGGCAAGGAAAAAATCAGTTAAAAATTTTAACTTAATAAATTAATCTTTAATAAAATAGTAGTCAAAATAAAAGGTAAAATTTGTAACAAGCAAATATATAAACGCACATTAGAGTCACCATCTTAAATCTAAAGTGCATATTAATATAATCAAAAGAGGTGCTGCTTAACTTAAATGTGAGATATGCAATGTTAAATTGGTAGATAAAGATAAACATTTACTAACTAAAACCCATATTAAAAATAAAAAAAGGCCTAGTAAAAAATAAAAAACAAAATATTGTACTGATTGTAATAATTTTTATCCTATAAAATCATGAAATGAGCACATAAAATATTAAAAAACATTTAGGAGAAGAGAAGATAGTAAACAAAAGATTAAAGTATTATATTTTTTCTGAAAATGATGAATTTAAATTACATAAATCTAAAGAATCTTTAGATGGTACATTTCTTACATTAGGCTTAGAATTTAAAAATGATACAAAAATGATAAGAATAGATGATACACAGGTATTAAATAACATTTATAATATTCTTAAAGAAAATCTAATAAAGAAACAAATAAAATTACAACTAGTTTTACATGGAACTTTTAAGAAATTTATACCTTCAACAGAAGAAAATATATATCAAGATATGACGTTGTCATCTAATAATCAAGCAATATTAAATAAAAAGATAATTATTTGAGTATTGGTGAATGTTTTATCAAACTACGAAATAATATTGAGGAAAAAGACAATAATAAATCTCATTATCATCTCAATAAAATAAATAAAATTAATTTTAATTTGAGAAAATTTAGATCTTGGTAAGGCTCATCTCATATAGAGTAACCAAGATAAATATGTTACAAAAAAGCATGTTTAAATATCAAAAATGAAGACCAAAAATGTTTTAAATATTGAATAGTATACTATAAACATCAGAATGAAATTAAAATACATCCTAAAAGAGTTTCAAATTATATCAAATCTGATTAGAGTGATGACTTTAACTTTAGTGGTATGGAATTGCCTGTATATCTTAATAAAATAAACAAATTACGATTGCAAAATAATTTATCAATAAATGTTTATATATAACAAGGTCAAGCAGTTAATATTTATAATGCCTGCTCACATGAAGCTAGAAATGAAAACCATGTGAATTTACTTTTAATAACTAACAAAGAAGGTAATAGTCATTATGCATATATTAAAGATTTATTGAGACTAGTAAATACAGCTAACATCTCACACGAAAAACATTTTAACTTGTAATCGATAATTTCATCACACTAATAATAAAAAAACAATGAAGTTACATTAATTAACATGTGATAATTATTTTAAAAAATTTAAGGCGATTCCTAGATTACCTTAGAAAGATAGGTAAGCTAATATTTTAAAATTTAAGAATATAAACAAAACAGTAAGGTCACCAATAGTATATTATGCTGACATGGAATCTGAACTAAAACCTCTAAGTTGTACAAATGAAAAAGTTAAGCCTGAAACATGTACCTATGCTTTTACAAGCGTTAGTCAGAATAATATTCATAACAAATTTAAAAAGTATACTTGGTGTAATGGGACACATACAATTATTAATTTCGTAAAAGCTTTTGTAACTGAGGGTATAGAATTAGATAAAAAGTTAAAGGATAGATTATTAAAATTTAAATTACCTAAATTATCTAATGATAAAAAAACATATTCCGTAATAGTACAGTTTGTCATTTTTGCTAAAAGGCGTTTATTGATGATGAATTAAATCATGAAATTAGAGAACACTGTCATTTAACAGGAAAATTCAGATAAGCTGCTCATAATTTATGTAATTTAAACGTAAGAACTTCGTTAAATAAACCAGTTTTCTTTCATAATGGTATCAATTATAATTTTAAATTTTTTGTGAAACAACTACATGAAAATTGTTTAATCAAAAGCATGTGAAACTCTGAAATTAAATACTGTACCCCAAACAGAAGAAAAATATTATTCAATAGCTGCTTAAATACCAAAAAGAAATATAACATTTACATTTAAAGTTTTATTGAAGTTTTTACTATCTTCATTAGACACGTTAGCATTAAATTTGAAAAAAGGTGATATTAGGAATTTTAAAAATTTACTGGAATATTTTAAAGATGAACTAGTTAAAATTCAAGAATTATTAACACAAAACGAAGTGTTTCCTCATTCATTTTTAGACTCTTTTAGTAAACTTCAATATAAAAGTTATCCTAGTTATTAAGATTTCCATGATGATTTAAAAGATAAAGATATTTGACAAGAATATCATGTAAGAGGTGCAAAAATATGGCATCATTTTTTCAATAAGCATAGTGGTTTATATACATTTAAAGATTATATGAAAATGTATTTAACATGTGATGTTTTAATATTAGCTGATGTTTTTAAATCATTTAGAGACTTATCATTGAAAACTTATGAAAAAGATTCTGCTCATTATACTACAACTCCTGGCTTTTCTTTGAATGCTATGTTAAGAATGACCAAGGTTGAAATAGAAATCTTA
Organism: Dicyrtomina minuta; assembly: GCA_949802685.1. Taxonomy (NCBI): domain Eukaryota; kingdom Metazoa; phylum Arthropoda; class Collembola; order Symphypleona; family Dicyrtomidae; genus Dicyrtomina; species Dicyrtomina minuta. The sequence continues at coordinate 42,123,632 of OX461809.1, read as the reverse complement.
ACAGATCCGAATATGCTTTTAATGTATCAAAAAGAAATAAGAGGTGGGCTATCAGGTATAATGAATAGAGATGTAAAAGTTAATAATAAATATATAAGTAATTAGGATCCTACTAAAGAATCATCATATCTAGCTCCTGTTGATGAAAATATTTTGTATAGTGATGTTATGTCATTTAAATTGCCTCTTAGTGGGTTTACGTAGTGTAATGAAGAGGAAATTAGTAAGTTGTTTAAAAATATAACAAAATTAAATATTGAAAGTGATGTTGGGTATACACTTAAAGTAAATCTAAAAAATTAAACATTACATGATTCACATAATGATTATCTATTCTTTTAAATGCATAAAACAGTTCAAAGTGAAAAGTTATCTAAATATCAATGTTGATTACACGATAATAAGACATAGAAGGATAATATAAAGGAACAATTTAATGGTTCTAAGAAGTCAATAGCAAGTTTAGAAGATAAGACAGGATTAGTATGTGATTAAAAAACTTTGCAACAAGCTTTAAAGCATAAATTAGTACTATCTAAGTTTCAATGTGTGATAAAATATAATCAAAGCGCTTAGTTAGAAGCATATATTGATAGAAATACAAAAGTAAGGCAAGCAGCAAAATCTGAATTTGAAAAGGATTTTTTTAAACTAATGAATAATTTAGTATTTAGTAAAACAATTAAAAATATTCTAAAACGACAAGATATAAAATTTTGCATTACTAGAATAAAAGCTTTAAAATATGTTCGTGAAATAAACTTTAGTCGGGAAACAATATTTAGTAAAAATTCAGTAGCAATACATATAAATAACATGAGTATATTATTTAATAAACCTATATTTACAGGGTTGTGTATCTTAGAAATGTCGAAATATAAAATAAATAAATATGTTTATGAACATCTAGAACCTAAATAGGGAAATAATGTGGAAATAATTCAAACTGATACTAATAGGTTAATGTTGCACATAAAAACTAATAATTTATATGAAGATATAAAGAATGATGTTGAGCTGTAGTATGATACTAGTGATTTGGGAGTTAAAAATATATTTGACTTACCTATTATGAAAAAAAAGAAATTAGGTTGTTTTAAAATAGAAACAAATAAGAATATTGTTACAGAATTTGTAGGATAAGATCTTAAATGTTTTTATATTCTATTAAATTTAGTAATAAATTTGTAATTAAGAAAAAAGCTTAGGGTATACCTAAACATGTTGTTAATAAATATGAATTTGATAATTATAGAAAAGCTTTATATAGTGAAATAAGAGATGTTGTAAATTTTAATCAAATAAATTAGATATGTTCACTTTTAATTTATCAAAAATTGGTTTAGCTAATTTTGATAATGAACGATATATTTTAGATGCTGGAATTACTACATTATCACATGTGAACTATAGAATTAGGCTGTAACCATTGGCGTAGCTTGTACTCATATGACCATTGTAGTCGTACTCGTAGTTGGATCCGCAGTGAAAATGTGGTGATTTGTTTAAATTCCTAAAATTCTTAAAAATAGTTTTGTTTTCTATGAAAAATAGAGGTGAATCATTAATTTATTATGCTTTTATGCTGTTTTTTTAAAAGTGGTTTGTACTCGTAGTAGTGTCCGATGTAGATATGTGGTGGTTTTTCAACATTTCTTGAAATTCTTGACAATAGTTTTGTTTTTTATGAAAAATAGATATAAATCAAAATTTTGTATATGACTTTATGCTGTTTTTTAAAATTATCTTGTAGCTTGTAGCTTGTTCTAGAACATACATTAATATACCACCCACGTCGCTCTGTTGAAAACAGTTCGGCTTTTGCGAGGTTAATAATTGTTCGTTGACTTAGTACCTGAAATGGCTAGCCGACTCTGACGCCTGCAATCTTCAAGAAGCTTTGGCCGCGGCAGAGCTCCATCAAAAGGCATGATACAAAAAATAGGAATTATTTAAATTTTCAAATTTGTAAAATCTTTATGCTGGACGTTATATTCTACGATATCGGAATTTTATTAGTCTTGGCTTTTTGTAAAACTCCCTAAAATATTTTTTAATGGAGGTTTTCTAAAACAACGTAACGTCAAATCTTTTAAAGTGATGTTTATTACGAATCTTTTAAACTCCCTAAGCAGTTTAAATTAGCGTCTTTAGCTATTACATAAAACTAAAGCAGGCGTGCCTATGTGAGCGGTTAGAACTGTAGACTGTTACAAACTTTGCACTCTCAGACCAGGCCTTAATTCTTAACATTTGCTAGTCGTTGAAAGCTCAATGTTGCACAGTAAAGGTCACAAGATGCTTAAATAAAACCTTATCTCTTTCAGTGCTTCTTGGTGACAATTACTTGCTGTACAGGACTAAGAAATAAGAATCCTTTACCGTGAAGACGGGAACAGGAATATGCCAAAGAGTAGAAACAATAAGACGATCTAACGTGGTAGCTTTCTGTTTTCTCACTTACAGTGACTGCTTAAGTCTGGGTGTAAGAACTTTAATTTAAATAGACCTAATGAATTTTTATTAATTGTTGTTTTTATTATTGAATAAAACTACGTACATGTAAACTTAAACAAAATTGTGCGTCCTTAGAGATTTTTAAACACGAGACCTAAGGTTGCAGATTTTCTACTGCAATCACAAATCGGTTTATTTAAATTGTTAGGCCGCACCAAAATTTTTGCTAAATTAAACAAAAAACCACAATTAATTTAATTTTTTTTAACTTTTTAAAAACTGCAACTGATGATTCAAACGCGCTTACGACATAAAGTTATTTATATTGATATTGATCCCATTAGTACACATTTGTAAAAAAACGAGAATTTAAATTAAAGATCAGTACTATATTAAACAGAAGTACTCCCTTGGGTGTTGTTAACAATTTTAGTGTTTTTAAGCATGTCAAAATTTTGAAGTTGCTTGAAGATATATATGCTGCTTACGGATCACCGTACGTAAACTTAAAAAAGGATTGCCCACAAAAATCAAAAACAATTTTACTGACTTTCGTTATTTATGCCTGTTAAAATGCGATCAGGAGAAACCTCATATTGGTGTTCATTACTGGTTTTAAACATGCTAAAATTTCAATTTTTGTGTTTTTGTTAAGTGAAAAATGCCCTATTTGCATGCTGTCACAATGCTTCATTCACGAATAGCCTGGTATTAGGCGACCACTATAATCAGAATTTTTGTAACTAATTTAAGTTTGCAGTAGCGTAGTTTCAATAAGTGCGCAATTTCAAATGAATATTTCAGGTAATATTTCTAATTTACACTCCCTAAGAAACAGATTAAGTTGTTAATTTAGTATTTCTTGTTGCTGTAAAACATTAAATAGGTAGCTTTGCAATATCGACAAGAAAATTTTATAAAACATGTGAACTATATTGAAAATAAAAAAAAACGTAGACGTTATTTTTATAAATTAAAATTATCTACAAATTAAATTGCGTTTATCAATTCCAGTATCATTTTATATTACATAACTCATAAGTTTTAATAAACCGCGTGCAATTTTTTAATAAATATTTTCGCGGGGTTCAAATAATTAGATTAAAATACAACTATATTTTACAAGCAATAAATTTTGTTTTATTTTTAAATTTTTCGCTACTTAAATAATCATTTTTATCCAGACGTGTTTCTTTACTTGTTGAGTATCAAGATATAAATTGCGTGCTATTCATGAATTTATACTTTCAAACATTATCAACTTAATTACTTTAAGTGAATTTAGAATGATTAATAGGGTACAAAATTAAGTAAAGGTTTTTAATTATGATAATTCAGGTAATTATAAATGCTTATTTTTGTCTAAAAATTGATAAACAATGGAAATTATTAATTCTTTACAATTAGCAATAGAGCTTGTTTTTTCCTGTTTTGATAGCACATGTCATAGGTGCTTTGAGTTTGAGTTTGAGTGATCTTTATTTAAGTGTCAAGTTTATCAATACAAATGTACTGCTCTCAACCAACGGACACTATTATAATTACACAATAAAATAAGTAAATTAAAAGAAATACTATTACATATTAAACCATACAAAGCCATGTAGTTACCAATTTATCCTCATACAAGCAAACCACACTCATGGTGGCTAATAAACCATATACTCAATAGGACTCCTTGAGTCAATTAAATGTTTAGTTAGTAGTGAGCTGAAATTACATGATTCATCTAAACATTTTACATTATCAGGCAACTTATTCCATTCAGTAATGCTTCTATACAGAAATGAATTTCTATAAGCGTTAGTGCTACAATTCACAGGATATTCCAAAATTACCGAATTACTAGACCTGGTTGTTCGTACAGAATGCTTAAGAACAAACCACGAATTAAAATTATTTATATTCGACCCAAATTTGAGTATCCTATACACAAAGGACAATGCATACAAACTCATTCTTTCTGACACAGACAAAAGGCCAAGACCAGGAGCAGTTGTTCACTCGACCAGAGCCAGAGCCAGAATACTGTGCTTACTTTGACATGTAAAAACATGAACCACCACACAACTACAGTACTTATTAAAATTAGTCTTTTATCACCATACAATACTGCTATGCATTTAGTAATGTTTAAATAATAAAACATTAATAATAATAGCACTCTTGACCTTGGAGATACATACCTATTAAAGAGTGAATTTTGTTTATGTTACAACAATTAATTATACCTTTTAGAATAGCTTTTATTTCATACAAAGTAAAGTAATAGGTTTGGATATTTTTTTGTAATAAGCTTTTACTTTTTTTGTTTTTATACACTAAATTCTCACTATGTATTTTAAAGCGTAGTTCTATTGCCATTGTAAAATGCACAATGTGTTATTTGCATGACTTGGAATTGTTTTATCACATACGTGACTGTTTAGAAAGTACACTAGTACAGTATCGCAAATATTTTCAAAAGAATACCCATGACTTGAACAGCACTTTCTTAGAAGATATTCAATAGTTTTTGATATTGCAGATAGTAAAGCCACAAACTGCAAAGAAATGCCATGAAGTCTAGATGAGGGACGGTTTACATTTGCTAATTATTACGTCGATATTGGACCTAATTTTGTAAACTCCTAATGCGCAATCAAGCGCAACAATACGATGACTATGTTTCCCTAAATCAGGGATAATATCATAACTGTTGGTTCCTTATACCTTAAAAATATAAAGAATAGCCATTCACTACTTAAACATTAGTTACGCTGCAGCTGCAGCTATTGCAAACACAAAAGCATGTACGGATTTCCACCAAAATTACCGTTGTTTATTTGCCTTGATAAAAAGACACTAACAATGCTGCGTTTGCAAGAATGTCACAAGTTTTTAATTTCTACAATGACAATGTAATAGTTTTTTTGCTGTTAAAATTTAGACTTTTGCAACTATTCATTGTAATTAATTTGTTTTTTAATGATAATAGCAAGAAGATTACTTGTCACCTACTAGAAAACGATGATAAATTAATACCAATTTGACTAAATGCTTGTTGTTTGCAGATCAAGTAATAAAAAAAATTTCCTACCGCTCACCAGCAACTTTTAACAAACCCGAATCCTGCTGCAAGTACTACAGTACAACGCTTTCTAAATGTTTGCTCTGCAAACGTCATTCCCTACGTTTTTTTTAACATAGAATTTAATTATTTTAAGTATGCATGTATCCAGCCTGCATCGAAGTGTTTTAATTTGAGTAGTAAAAATTTTCAGATCATAAAGGTATGTAAATGCAATGCAGAGTATATGTCGGATCATCAGATTTCATAGGTATGTATATACAATGCTGGCAAATACGTCCGATCTTCAGAGCATATAAGTATGCAAGTTCAATGCCCAGGGCTACGTCAAATCATTGGATCAGTTTGTTTTAAAAAGTAAGAAAAAGGCTGCAAGAGTGCCTTGCGTGATCTGCTACTTTTGATTCAAGTCTTTTTTAAAGATTCTTACAAATTTTTCTGATCAGATTAGATCATAGTTTACGTGTGCCTATGTTATAGCATACGTTAAAAAAAATTATGTACACTAAGTATTTGTATTACAGCCAATTGAGATTGAATTAGCACGATTAATTGTCTTTAAATCAGTATTTGTAATTTAAACGGTATATGCAGCATCTAAAAATACCAAGGAACGATTGAATTTAAAATATTTAATCTCACATAATTACTTTGTATTACTTAAATTAAACGAGGTAAATACACGTTTTAATTTAGTTAAAAATAATTTAACGCCTGAATTGGAAAACAGAGATTTATTAATTAATAATAAAGAGAATAGCAAGATAAAAAGTTAAAATAAGGTAGAATGAAAAGACAAATATTAATGATCAATGTTTAAAATAAAACATTGTTACTAGAACAGCAAAAATGAGGATACTTTTTAAATCATGTCAACGTTTAATGCAATGTTTTGGATGGTGTAACGTAATAATAATAATGTTATAATAAACATAATGTATAAACGTTAAACTGTTGTAATTTTAACAACGTACCTTGATGATGTGAGTAGAATTCCATTAACAGCACCAAAAGTTGACATAGCGACAAAAACAGGAATAGTCCAAGCCATATAACCGTACAGTCTGTTTGCAAACGTCTAAATTGGGTTCATAATATGTAATTAAATAACACTTAGCCCAGCTTATTATATCTATTTTAAACAATTGATTATTTCAAAAATGTTGTATTGAAAATATTTAGCTTCTATATTAACTTTCTATCATATTATATAAAACAGTTTTTTTTTTTTTTTTTTTTTTTTTTTTTTGGAGATCTGGCAACGCTGCGAGCCGAGCAACACTAGCTGATAATCGGCTCCCAAAAATTTTTCTTTTTTACCTAAATGCTCTGTGTAACTCGGCCAATTTTAATTAAAAGTCAATCTAATTGAGTGCCTATTATATTCGTGATAAGAATCATATCAAAAATCAGCCTGTAAATTAAACAGTTTACCCAATTTTGAGACAAATAGAAAATTTGGAGTGACTTAAAATCTGAAGGCGTGGAAGGAAGATTGTGTGAAACAAAACAAGAAACTATACAATTGTACGTAAGCATCCAACCTAACGTACCAAATAGACAGAAGTAGTGGAATAGTTCGAGTCTACATTTCATCTTTTACTTCATCCTCTGGGTAATAGTCGGTAACTATTACTCGCCTGGGTCACGTCAGGTCATTAAGTTGACAACTATATTTTGGAATCAAATACTGGAGCTTGGCCCAGGCGGCCTTTAAGATAAGTTTGATTAGCGTTATTTTTATCTTTTTCTCTGCTCTTGTCACATTCACAACTACGCAATTTGTACGCAAATCACATCCCAAAATGCCAAACAACAAAACTAATAAAGTCAATTCCAATTGCAGTGACGACGATGATGATCTAAAAACCATTTTATTAAAGTTTCGAGACGAATCAAGAACGAGCTTCACAGAAATAAAAGAAACTCTGGAGTCTCATGGTGGTCGTCTAAAGAAGGTTGAGGACGATTCAAGTGCAATGAAACTTCAAATTGACTCCCTCAAAGCTCAGATTGTTCATGTACATAATAATGCCGTAATCGCCAACAGCCTCCACCAAAGATCACACTTACTTTTTCTTGGCTTAGAAATTACTGAAAGCAGTAAGGAAGAGGACATGGAAACTGAAGTGAAAAAAGTGTTTGAAGTAATGAAGGTTACTGATGTCAACCCGATCGAATACTCAAAATTCAAGTGGAAGGATGAAACGTTTTGTGTAAAATGTCGTTTTGAGTCCCCTCAGGTTTGTAAAGCTGTCTTACGAAAAACTGGTATTTTAAAAGATCTCAAATCAAATTTCACAGTATACGAAGACCTGTCACCCGAGCAGCGCAAAATCAGAGCACACCTTTTGAAACGCAAAGAAGAATACATCGCCAAGAACCCAAACTCAAGTTGTAAAATGTGGTCATCCCGGTACCTAATAGTCTCAAAAGGAAGCCACACCGATTTTTATGAGTCTGATGGAAAGAGCATTGTAAAAATTTCTGAAATTCCTAGATATAAACCCAAACCTACCAAGACTTCCGCTCAACCAAACCCACCGATGCAAACAAGAGGACGAACTGGAGGCCGGAGAAGTACAGGGCACCCCATATCTACATCCACATGTCAACTAATATTCTGGAACATAGGTGGCTTTAGTAACTTTTATAAAATGTGTAAATATGACAAATTAATCTTACTTCAAGCAAATATTCTTTGTTTTTGTGAAACATGGGTAACTGATACAAACTATGTATATAATTCACTTGAAAACTTTAATTGTTTTGTTTCATTAGGGGTAAAAAATCACAGCAGAGGACGAGCTGGGGGAGGTCTGTTGGTCTGTATCAGTAAAAGTACATTTAAGTCTGAATTAATTGAATCAAACATTAATTTTTTAATAATTAGTCTCGAGCATACAGTCACCAAGGAGAAGTTAATAATTATGTTCGTTTATCTACAACCAGGTTCAAACAACGACGGTCTTGTCTCTATAATAGAAGAAAAGATAAATAAAATAGAATATTTATTCCCTGATTGCCCTACGTTTATCTTTGGTGACTTTAATGCTAGGATAGCAGACCTCAACCAGCTCCATCCTCTTGCTTCTTTTGGTCACAAGTTAACAGCGCAAAGGTCAAATATAGACAAAATTGTGAACAAAAGGGGTAAGGAGTTGACCTCGATGATGGAACTTAATTCCTTTTGCGTTGTGAACGGTAGATCTGCTTCTGACTCTCCCGCACAGTTCTCATTTATATCACCTAACGGTTCTAGTATGATCGACCAGCTATGGTCTAACGTTCATGGTCTTAACTTAATTTCTGATTTAAAATTTTTGTGTTTCCCAGAATCCCACCACCTTCCATGTCAAGTAATGCTGAGATATGACAAACCACCTGCAATAATAAGAACCACTTCACCTGTCCCTTGTTGGAAAACGGAGCAATCAAGCTTCCTTGAAAAATACTATGTGACAATACCACCTCCACACTTCGAAAACAACAATTTGTTTAGTAACAGCCTGACTACGTATATAAAGCAAGCAGCTAAGGTAACAGGAATGACACGAAATATTAATATAAAAGATGTAAAGAGCCCCTCATGGTTTGATGTAGAATGCTATGAAAAGCGAAAGATATTAAAGTCCCTATTTCGGTCAGCACGGAAATCCCATGATAGAGGTCAGTTAAACAAGTACCACGCCTACAGAAAGCTATACTCTAGTTTTATAAAGTATAAGAAAAAGAAGTATTTAATAAATATCCAAACTACACTTTCACAAGTTAATAATATTTCAGAATTTTAGAAATGCGTCAGAAAATTTTGCAAACAGAAACAAAACCCTAGTAATCTTCCTATTGAACAATGGAATTGCTTTTACTCAAGCATCATGCCTCCACGAGATACTATCAGTTCTGAAAATTTTAATAATAACGTAGATTCCCTCGACGCTGAGTTTACATTAGAAGAATTACAGGATGCTCTCAAAAGCTTAAAGTGCAAAAAAACTCCTGGTCCAGACTCTATTCCCAATGAATTTTTAAAATCACTCCCAGAAGCCACTTTAATAGACATTTTGAAGTTCTTTAATTTTGTGTTTAGTTCTAGCACTCCACCTTCAAGCTGGTCAGAAATTGAAGTAATTATGTTGTTCAAAAAAGGGGATCCGTCTGACCCAAATAATTATCGTGGAATAGCCTTAATTAACACTATTACAAAATGGTTCACTACTTTGATTTATAATCGCTTGTATTTGTGGTGTGAAATCAACAACAAACTACCAGAAACACAGGCAGGATTTAGAAAGGGCAGAGGGTGCTTGGACCAAATATTTAATCTCATTAGTATAGTTCATAGTAGGCTTGCAAGGAAATACCCACTCTTTGTATTATTTGTTGATTTTAAACGAGCTTTTGACAGCATTTCTCACTCTAAACTATGGGCAAAGCTTTATACTATTGGTGTTAGTGGAAAAGTAATTAAAATTCTAAAGGGAATTTATGATTTAGGGAAAATGAGGGTAAAGACAAACGAAGGTGTCTCAGACTACCATGATATCACTCAAGGTGTTCTTCAAGGTGAAATTCTTAGTCCATTACTTTTTGCGTTGTATGTTAGTGATATTGAGGAATTTTTTAGTGCCCATGGATCTAACCCTGTCAGCTTAGGTGGTTCAAATACGGTTGACATGCTTATGCTCGCAGATGATAATGCCACCTTGGCTGAAACAAAACAGTCGTTGCAGGCAAAAATTGATATACTATACGAGTACTGTTTAACCAATTATCTTGTAATTAATCTGAGTAAAACTAAAATTGTTGTTTTTAGAAGAGGGGGTCGTCCGTGTAATTCATGGAAGTGGTTCTTAAACGGTGAACAAATTGAGGTGGTAAACTCATACACATATTTAGGTATTGTATTTACAAGTTCGGGCTTGTTTAATCATACAGCAAATGAAATGTGCAGTAAAGGAAAACGTGCATTAGGATCGGTATTTGATCTCTTTCGTAACTCAAAATTGAGGTGCTGGGAAAGTAAAATGAAACTGTTTGACTCAATCTGTGTTTCCACTGTCATGTATGCAGCCCCTGTCTGGGCCTTAAGGTATCTAAACATTGTTGAGCGTATCCAGAACCAGTTCCTCAAAAGGCTTCTTTGGCTTCCGCGCTGCACACCGGGGTATTTGGTAAGATGCGAAACTGGAAGAGTTCATTTATCATGGTATGTAAAACTTGTGACTTTAAAACTGTGGTTTCGCATCTTACTGATGCCCGCGGAGAGGCTTACAAGGATCTGCTACAATCGAAGTTACACATTGTTAAATATGGGATACTCCCAATATGAATATAACTGGTGCGCTCAGGTGAAAAGTATTCTTGACCAGACTGGGTTCTCATACATTTGGAACTCGCAATCTCCATCTCTCTTTTCTGAAAATTATGAGCAGATCTACCGTTGTATTTTAGACCAAAGTAGGCAGGATGATGCCTGTAGAATTAACAACTCGTCTTATCATCCTACTTACTATCTGTTTAGGAATCATGAGGTGACCCAGAGGTACCTAAAAATATCCTTGCCTATCCATTATGTCCGCATTATTGCTCAGTTACGGCTAAAAAGTAATTACTTATCGTATCTTAACTTATCTATAGTATTCAGTGAACGTGATTCTTGTACTTTTTGTGGATCTGAAAATGTCAATACTGTATCTCATTTCATCACTAATTGTAAATTGTATAATAACATTAGGCGTAAGTACTTATATCAATTTAATGTACATCGGTTCAATGACTATGACTTAAATATGTGGCTTAAGATCTCCAATCCAATTATAATTGAAAATTTATTTAACTTTGTGAAATATTGTATTTTACTGAAATCTGGTATGTAAATGCTAATCAAACGTGTTATGGGTAGTGCCCGTGGAACATGAATAAAGAATTGAATTGAATATAAAACAGTTTTTAATACCAGATTCGCGATAAAGCTCGTTTACTGAAATACCGTACCATAGGTGTTGCATAAATTTACAAATATTACTAAAAAATTTAAAAATATTTTAGTAAAAGACAAACTTGTGACTACACAAGTATTATTTACAATTGTTTTAAGTGTTTGTTTTTGCTTACATATCCACAACAAACTGGCAACGCAAACATCAACTAATGGATATGATATGTATTGCTTATATTTATATGGGGATTTGTAGCACGACAAGTAATTGCAAAACAATTTGAACACGTCAGCAAATTATACAACGTTAGATAACGTTACTAGTTCCAACTAAAGGTTTTTTTTTAAATTGTGTTTCTATATCTAACGATAAGAGTCAAGAAAGTAGTGTTAACAAATAAAGATACATAACTGTGCCAACAACTTGTAAGGACTCGAAAATTAGTTACACAAAACGTTAAAACTAATGTTTAATGTGGCCTATGGTAAGCAGCTTACGTAATACCACAGTTTGTGATTAGTTTATAAGTAAAGTAAAGGTCTTTTGATTTTATGAGTAAACATCTTATAAAAACACGCACTGAAATTTAAAAAAAAGGTTTCTTAGGTTTTGCTGCTACATCTATTAAGATGAAACTTATCAATTACTATGTAAATATTCATCTGCAGCTCCATGTAAACAAAAGCATTTAAATATCAGACATAATTTGTAAACAGAAATACCTCACTATCTTTATTATTTCTCACAAATTAGGTTCCTAAATTAGGCTTACGATAAGTAGCGTTGAATTAAGCGTTCTGAGTCAACCACTCCTAAAAAATTAATATATATGAATTTACTATTATATAAACTTTATTAAATACTTTTAGACATAAGTTTTATGCTTAACAAAATAACCTAACTAAGCCCCAGCTGAAATCTTAGGACCGCTGCAACAACAGAACCTTAGCAATTATTAAAACATCATAATTTTCAAAACAAGCCGATTGTAGACTGTGTATTGCACGTCTGCTACAAAACAGTTAAATCATCTGAAAAGCAGATCTATAAGGGTTTTATGCCTGTTAAGATATATACCCTGTCGATTAATGAATGCAATCGCTATAGACACTTAAGCTTACTGCGTTCAGAAATAGAATACGACGAAAAGGCCTTAGCGCCTAATAATCCGTTTGAATCAAATTTCTGCTGCTAATAGTAAAATTTAAACGTGAAGGGAGCTGTACTTCGTTTTCCTTAAATACATTAACTTTCTTGTTTATTATAATAAGGGATATTTTGTGGCGCTTTTGTCTTCGATAAGGTTTAGCGAGAATTGATGTAGGGAAGGTTTTTAATATTGACGAATTGAGTTAAACATTACTGCATAAATAAAAGATGTGAGGTTGTAGAATGTACCTAATAAACATAGTATGTATGAATGTATGTATAGTAGTATTGTACTTACAGGCCGAGGCCTACGCACACTACGATTACAATTTGATATTACAGCTACTCATGAGATACACTATTCGGACAACAGTCCTAGTGCACTCAATTGAGATCACTGAATATAATACTAGCTTACTTGGGAAGACTTTACCGAATAATATGGGCTTTCGAAAACGCCGCACTCTTTAAGACGCGATATTTAAACTCCTAGCTAAGGAGATAGCTCGTTGATTATTTTACAAGGCCGTGGTTTGATAGAGTATAGACTCAGTCCCTATGGTGTGTCAAGTCATAGTCAAGGAGTCATTCTATACACCCTACACCTTGGTTCCCCTACATTATGAGAAGAACTATCCTATGAGACGACATTCGATACTTGCTATATCAAGTAGAGGAAAGAGGATATAGTGATCGGATCGTCACTACAGACGAACCAGAAACCAAGCAGACACTCTCTGTATCATTAAGAGTCAGCTCCGTCATCGAGTGGCGTTATTGCCCGCTAGAGCTCACCCCTACTCACGGATTTCCGAACTCACTTGGTCTGTAGCCTGTTTTTACTAGACGTATCTATCCCACACTATTCCTCTTATTCCTTTCCTATCAGCGTATACGAATAGACAGTAGGAAGTTCAACCCGTGAAGACAAGTGGATTAGGGTATCTCGTATAGCAAAATATATTACTACATATGCTTTTTCACTCATTGACAGCCCGTATCTCGACGTGCACCGTGCACCACTGAGCCCACTTGCCTCCCTTTTTAATAAACATAGTATTGCGATCAGTGATAGTAATGCGTAAGGAATTTAAGTCCCCTAATATAGTATAAACTTATAGTTAAAAAAACTTATGCAGTTGTCAGACGAAAGGCTAAAATAAATAATATGTAAGATATTATGTGATTTTAGTAAAGGATCATCTTCTTATTCATCTTCTCAGTGAATATAGTTTTTCAACTAAAGTGACAACCAAGTCTACTAGAGACAAATTTGCAAATCTAAGAAAGGATTCTTCCTGGGAAACATTTATTATTATTATGATTATTATTATTATTATTAAAAAACTCGTATTTATTAGTAATGCCCTAGACAGATGACAAAGTTGAAATTCCGACGCTTTGCGCCTGATTTCACGACCATGGGCCCAAAGTAGATGCTGAGTTTACAGCAAATTGACTTGATCACTGGTAAAAAATGATTTTGTAGTAAGAATAGAATAAATCTATCGCAGTCGCGCCTATAAAAGTAGGCTAACAGCAAGTTGCGCTAGTAAAATGAGCTTGATATTGATAATGTCTTACTTTGAGCTACATACGTGTGTCCTTAATGTGTATTAAGAAAGAAGGATCTGTAAAATGGTGACATTTGAAAGACGAACGGACGAGCCGTTACTATGTATGAGCAATATACGTGACAAGTAGTGAGGAAGTTTGAGGTGGTAATCGCAGCTTGGAGCTCAGACCTTAACATGGAGCTCTTTAAATTCCATACTGCAATTTTAAACTCACAACCACAATAGCACATTACTATACTGCCCTGTGAACGCACATGGTACAGACCTTAACTTTTTTCACAATTTTCACATGTATTTTTATTGGCGCAACTTGACAAGCTCAGACCTCAGACCTCCGCATAGTAAGACAGTCGGTCACTTTTGCTCGTGAAAATACTTGTGAACGGTAGTCACTTATTTAAAAAAAAACCAAAAATTTTGAGCCCTCAGTGAGCCCGATGAAAAAAGTGCCGTTCGAGTTCGTTCGTTTTTTAAGTCCATAAGGAGCCCAAAGGCCTCACAGTGAGTCCGACGAAAAATTTCCACCTCTTTCCCTCAGAAATGAGCCGACCCCTCAGATACTAAAAGTAATTTGTACCTACTACTACCTACCTACAAAAAATGTATAATAAAATAAAATAGTATTAATATTCCATTGTGTGAACGGAATCAACACCAAAACTGAATCATAAATTACAAATTGAACATTTTGATTTATTTTATTCTTTTATTTAGTACAATTAATTAAATTATATTGGATAATATGAATAACAAATAACATTTAAATTTAATGAAATGTCAAGCAAATAAGTAAAATCTTGACTTGAATATAAATAATTAAAGTATAAAATATATTACACAAAATACATAACTCGAAAATATTTACAAGTAGTGCAGATATATTTATTAATTGTAAATATAAATAATTATAGTATAAAATATATTACACAAAATACATAACTTGAAAATATTTACAAGTAGTGCAGATACATTAATTAATTGTAAATATAAATAATTATAGTATAAAATATATTACACAAAATACATAATTTGAAAATATTTACAAGTAGTGCAGATACATTTATAACTATATACAGTACTAAATCAGTCCAGAATTAATTTTTTCTGTGACAAATGCTTTTTCAAGCCTGCCTGTGCCCGTCTTCGTTTTAACCTCTCATTACTTTCAGTTTCAGCTCTCTGGTAGGACTGGTATGACTCTGAGTCATCTGAGTCTAAGTCTAAATCAGACTCAGACCCAAAACTTAAATCTAAATCATAATTATAACTGTCCCTGGAATTATTGTGGCTGTGCAAGCCAGTCTTAGTTGTCTTAGTATTAGTGTGCGTGGTGTTTACACTAGTGTAGCTATCTAAGCCATCGCCATCGTCAGAAATGTCAGAGTCAGAATTCATGTCGTCGTCTTCCTTTTGAAGCACATGAGTAAACCAGTGTCGACGCAGAGACTGTGCGTGCTTAACAGCACACATACAACCTTCAACTTTACATAAATAAAAACCTTGTTTCGTATAATCAAACTGTTTTCGGATAATTGGCATTGGTATTTTTTTATTTTTAGTTGCGTATTTTTTGACTATATCAGAATATTTTTTTAATTTGATACTTTTTTTACGTGGACCATCAGGACCATCTAAGTTGCTTATAGGATTAGGGTCAAGGCCAAGGTCAGTTTCAGTACCTTTTGTGTTATCTTTTGGTTTGCCTGAATCGTCATCGTCTGACTCTGACTCTGAGGACTTCTCTGACACTGTTTTTCTTGCTCCGTTACAACTAGCTAGTTCACCTTCTGCTCCTGCTCCTAATACGTTACGCATAGTTTGAGGCTTTAAATACGAGCTACTGAATTGTAAATAATTTTGAAACTCGGTGTCATTGCTATTGCTGTCGCTGCTATTATTAGGACTGCGACTACGTTTGCGTCTTTCATACCTGTTAGGCAAGTTAGGCTCGACAGAATTATAACCGTGGTTGGTGTTAATGCCATCATTATTGACATTGGGAATATTTTTAATGCCTGAATGCACTTTATTAAATAAAACACCAACAGCTGAACAAGGCACAGACGGTGTTTTATCTTTTTGTAACCTAGAACTACGTTTACATTTAGATTTAGATACAGTTGGAACTACATTTTTTTGCCTACTTGTATTGACAACTGCACATGTTGATGGTGTAGAATCTTCTTTAGCTGAGGCTGGGACTGGGACTGAAATTGAAGTTTTGATCTTGCTTTTGCATTTGCAGTGTAGCTTGGTATTAGAAGCAGCAGCAGCAACGCCAGCAACAGCATTATCAGAGTCATTGCGAGAATATGAGTTGGAACATCCAACGTTGACAACTAAATTGATAACATGTGATCCCGCCAACGATTTTAATGAATTAAGTGATGCCAGCACTGAAGTTTCTGAAAATAAAATAAAAATGTTACAAAATTAATACCCAATTTTAAAAATAACTAAATTAAATTAGTAACAAAAGAATGCAAATACCATTGTTATATTAAATCTTCTGCAAAATATACAGTTACAGGTAAGTGTTATGTGATACTTACGAACAATGTTTTCAAGTTGGCTGGTGTCAAGCAGTGCCAAATTTGATAAAACAGTAGAATTATTGTAAGCGGATGTGAAATTATTGTCACTATCGTTATCCTCATTAACGTTGACGTTGACAGCGGCAACATCATTGTCTCTAGGGTCACGGTCACACTCCAGTTCGGAATCAGCTAAAATATCATCATGTCTTGGAGCAGCAGGATTTGGTGTTGAATCACAACTGAATTCCAGTGATTTTATAGTAATATTAGGCTGAGTAGGCAAACCTGATACAAATATTACAATAAAGGTTACGGTTGTTAAATTAGCAAAATTAGTTGTTTTAAATAATATTGCAACAACGTTTAAAGTTGAAAAACAATTTTTAACCTTCATTCTCATTCATATTTTATCAACAAAGAGCTTTGAATTTAAGCTTAATGTGTGTTGCCTGCCTGGCGTTAAATAAATTAGTTTAGATCATTTATTAATACAAAAGTAATTGTGTTGTTATTTAAATTTGAATACTTTGCATGCATGAATAAATACATTTGTTAGAATAGATACCTTGTTTTTCTGCATCGTTTTGAGAGTCTTCAAGTGTTTCATTTTGATAGGCGCAGCCACTTGAACCTGAGCCACTGATTACATTGGTGAATACTACTTCTAATTCTTCTCCATTTACTCTCACGCTATTTGGAATTCGATCAATGTAAACTATACCATCCCCATCCCCATGCGTATCAGCTAATGGGTAAGACACCAAGTTCACATTCTGAAGTTCGGCAGTTTTTAGATCTTGAACTTCACAGGACTGAATGGTTTTATTCGTGTCTGAATCAGTAGTTGTGCCATTCTTGTCAACATTTTCAATAGTCTGTAAATAAAAATAGAATAATATTGTGTCCTATTTTAGAGATTTTCTATATAGGACCATTTTAGAGACTAATATACGGTTTTCATAGCCCCATGAATCACACAGGGACACGCAGTCCAGTGGTTTAACGACCAGCAAAAAGTTAATTAGCCTGTAGCCAATGAACAGCTGTTGCCAGTAGGGGGAAAGAGGAAGAGAGTATCTTTTCCCAAGGGCCGACAGGATCGATCCCTTGACTTGGTTTGATCCAGTGGCCGGGGCTACAAGGCTAAAGTAAGGCTCAAGGTCGAGATCGTGGGAGCTGGGAGGGAAACCCAGCCCGCCAGCCACAGCTGACAGCTTCAGATGGAGTCAAGCTGTGGCACCACTGGGCTGGTGTGCCTTATTTTTTTAAAAAGGCAAAAAACACCTATATAATTTATTAGTTCAATTTTTGCTTGTTGTAACACTAATGTAACACTTGTAATATAACTGTAGTACAAATAAAGTATTAAGTATCAGCTTACCTGGCCAGTGCAGTTAAATCTAGATGAAGACATTGTTGTAGCTGCTGCTGCTAATAGTAGTTATTATTTATTTATCAACACAAAGACACAAAGACTGTAGACCCGTGTCTCCACTGTCTCCTCAAAACCCTAATACACTAATTTATTTATTCTTGAGGAATTAAAAACAGAAACAAATAGGAAGTACATTAAAAAATACCTGAATACTAAATACAAGAAACTGGTAGAACTTTTGATTTAATATTTTAAATTTTGTAATTAATACTAAGTCCATAAGTCAGTAAGTAGATAAAACTGTGTAATAAGTTGCAGAGAGTACAGAGTACTGACTGTCAACCGTATTAGTGCTCCAACAACATATAATTTAAGAATTAAACAGAACACAGAACACAAGACACTTTTTACTTAACCCTTATATAGTTAAGCAAGTCAAACTAAACCAAAAATATAACATTGTGTTTACACACCTACCTACTTAATCCAACCAACCCACCAAAGTCACAGTGAGTCAGAGTACAAGTACATGTGAGAAGCTTAAATTGTTTATTTATTTTTATTTTTTTTGTATGTTACGTTCTGCACATGCAAAAAATCAATAACAACAACAACAACACTTTATCAGTTTACGTGACGTAAATTGCCGCTATTCTACTTGCAAAAGCCAATAGGCCAACTAACTGCCCAAATATCACGTGCATACATTACTTGTATGTGTGCGAAGCTTTAAAACTGAATAAGTAGCCTAATAGCTGCACTTTTCAATTTACAAACAGTAACAGTGCAAACACAAGCTCTAGGAACTAAACACTTTATAAACGTATGAAGGACGTAGTGAAGTGCGCAGTACGCACACGGCTATAACACCAGATCTAGAAGAATTAAGCACAGTCAGTACAGTCACAGTCGTCACAGAACTAACACCGAGAAATTATCAGAATAGAAGCAAAATTCCGGTTGTTTTTTTTTAAAAGAGTTCTAAGGGCAATTAGTTGTTAGTCATCAGTCGTCAGTCAGAGTCAGACGGCAGACTTTCAGAGTTCAATTTAGTTAAAAAAGTAGTAATTTTTTGACAATTCGGCAAATTTTCCAAAAGCAAAAAGTAAAATTGTAACAAATATTTTTGAATCAACTACTATCGCTTCAGTTTTTTACTGACAACTGATACGAGTATTATTGAATAAGTTAGAAGGATTCAAGATTTCAGAGAAAACAAAGGACTGTTGGCTTCGCGTTTGATTTTCTTTTAACTTACGGACTGAATGCAGGTATAAAAAAGTAAATTAACAGAATTTTGTAATATGTTTGTATTTATATTTAATTATTGTGAATTTTGCTATTGTTTAAGTTTAAAATATTTAAATAATTCACAGATTTTACATTTGATTTATTTTAGCACTAGCTGAAGCTGACCATGCATAGAAATAAACCAGTTAACATGGGAAAATTAACCAATAAAGCTGATTCGCCACAGATCTTGTCTACAAATTCATCTTCGGCATCCACAACGACAACAACAACTGTGTTAAATATTTCTCATGATTTAAAAGGTAAAAGTTAGCTAGTTTTGCATTGTTGCAGCAGCATTTTGCATGTTACGCTATATTAAGTTTGATGATTTGGTTATATCTACATTTCTAACATCAGTAGTTGACATTTTAAGATTACCAAGCTAACTTATTTAATTGAAATAAATTAAAACTAAAATGCAGAATGCGACATAGATAGAAATCAGGAATCAGGAAACAATACGTTACCCTGATCCTGATCTAGTATGATATCCTGATAGCGTGCAAAACCT
Organism: Dicyrtomina minuta; assembly: GCA_949802685.1. Lineage (NCBI taxonomy): Eukaryota > Metazoa > Arthropoda > Collembola > Symphypleona > Dicyrtomidae > Dicyrtomina > Dicyrtomina minuta. The sequence continues at coordinate 42,103,721 of OX461809.1, read as the reverse complement.
AATTAAATAATGTTTTTGTTTATTTTTTTAAGATCAAATTGCTGGACTAATCTCAATTGGAAATCACTGTGACGTAAATATACATGTCACAAAAATGCAGTGCCATGGTGGTGGTGGTGTATCTTTAGGTACGCAAACAGAACCAGAGGAAGAAGAAATGGAAATACAAGATTTACCTTTGGATCTAAGTGTGAAAGAAGTGACATTGCCAGCGCCAGCATTGCCTTCAACGGCTTCAACTTCAACTCAAATTTCAACCTTGCCAGCTTCAGCGTACTACGCATCCGCAGCCCTAAGTAGTGACAGTGAATCTCGTGCCAGTGAACCAAAACTAAATGAACCGGAAGCGGAAAATATTACCAGCAACACCAACACCAGCGGCAGCGGCAGCAATCAAGAAATTTTGACTGTGGTGACTACACATCCAAATCCAAATGGTGTGTCGCAAAAAAAAAGCCTTCTTGCGACACTTCTCCCAATCCCTGTTGAATGCTGTTTAGACACTAAAGTTGCAAGCTCCAATAATTCTAATGACTTTAATGAACCTGCACCAGTTTCACCTGCAACCAGTGCAACCATTAAAGTGGAAGTAGTAAAAGTAGATGAGGGAGAACAATTTGTGGATACAGATTACGTTGAAGGTAACAATGATAATGACTATGCGTGGGGATCAAGGTTTAACGAACTACGGCAACAAAATTATCCTCAATGTCTTTTTCCAGATCAAGACGCAGAGGACCTGAGTCCTCAACCCTTCCTGAACTTAATATCTGAGGATAGAAATGTTAACCGACCTCCGACTCCGATGCCTCCAATGCCTCCGTCGCCTCCGCATTAGCATCAACAGCAAAATAAAAAAGGACGTGGCCGTGGCCGTGGCCGTGGCCGTGGACGTCCCCATAAACAAATACAGAAGTCAAGCAAAGGTATTAATAAGCCCACTTCCATGTTTTCCAAATCAAAACGCTTATCAATGAAGTTTAAAAAAAACAAAAATGGAAAGTATCAAATAGCTGATCCAGATCCAGATCCAAATCCTCCTAATCTTAGTGTTCGTGCTATTGAAAACACTAGCTTTGAGTCATACGATAAAACTCCGAAAATTATTATTGATTACTTAGATACAGCAAGGGCTGAAAGCAAAATTGCCAATCCAAGCCCAAGCTCAAGCCAACGAAATGTTCGTGTTGTCGAGGAAGCCAAAATTCCAGTGGCTGTGGGTTCTGCAGCCGACGTCAAAGATGCAGTTTTAACTTCAGATGCAGCCATCGCATCATCATCATCAGTTAAGTTAAACACCGGGCATGGGACAGAGCCAGTCAAGCCAAAGTCAGAGCAATTAAAATCGCAGAAACCACGTCGACATGCAAATCCGAATTCATCACCTAAACCAAAAAAAAGGATTTGGTGTATCGTGAGAAGAATAATATGAACGTCAAAGATGTAGCTTCGGCTTCAACTTCAGATGCAGCCATCGCATCATCATCATCCTTAACGTTGAACACTGGGCATGGGCCAGAGCCAGTCGAGCCAGCAGAGGCAGGTCATTCAAAATCGCAGGCATCGGCATCGCAGCTAAAACGACATTCAAATACGAAGTCCACACCTACTAAACCAAAAAAAACGGATTTGTTGGTACATCGTCAAAACAATAATTTGGAGGACAAATGGCAGTCACCTGCTGCATTAGCAATGCTAAAAGTTCTAGGCGACCGTTTTTTCCAGTTCTTTTTCACTATAACGATTTCTGATTTAGTCAAAAGTAAGTTTTACGACAATTAAAATCTACTATTTATCATTTCCTATTTGTAACATCTAAAACTAAACACCGTTTTTTCTTTTACTAAACAATGCACAAATTATTGGCGTAGGGGTAAAGCGTAAATATTTCATGCTTTCAAAACTCTGATAGCATTGCATGTTTTAAGGTTAATGTTGATGCTCATGTCATAATCAGTTTTACTTACTCATTAATATTTTTTATTTTTTGCTTTAAACAGTGTATACTTGCAAGATATGTCAAGAGATGAGTCAAGATTGCACTACGATTGCAAAAATTCTCCGAGATCATATTCGAAACCACTACTATCCGCTGAAATATAAATGTAAGGTGTGCAATATCAAATTGAAGAATCTTTCGAGCGTCGGTAGACACAACCGTACAAGACTCCACTTGCAAAACAAGAAGAAACAGGAGAAACGCTTAGGCTTAGCTGCCGCTGCTCTTCAGCGTCAGTAGTCAGTGTCAGTGTCAGTCCCATGATCGTAACAAGATAAGTAATTAATAAAACGAATTACAGTTTGAAAATACTAATTACTTACAATATTTAGGTATTTCGGACAATTCCAATATTTATCATGGTTTGTTGTGTGTTTAGTGAAAGTTGAAGTAGAATGTAGAATTAGAATCAATCAGTATCAGTTATCAGTAACTATTATCAAGAGCAAGACTGAGATCTAATTAATTATATTGCTTATAAATTATTAACTTTAGTTTAGATTTGAAGTAGACTGTAGTTGTAGTCGCAGTAGTCGCACAAGTGTCAAATCATAGATGCAACCGTTAAGCAGTAAGCAGCACAGCAGGATAAAAAAACAAAATTTACCAGTTTTCAGTTCCTAGTTCTAGTTTCCTAGTAATTTGAGTGAGAGTGTTGCGACTGTTCGGACTTGGGACACAGTATTTGGTGATTGGGTGATTCTAGCATTTTAATTATTATAATTATAACTGTCCGATTCAGCATTCATTCTTCAGTACCTTGTACTTTGTAACTTAAACTTTTGTGAGTTTCTTGTTCTTGTGTTTACCTAACATCAAACATTGCTTGATAGCTTGTTGTTGTGCTAAGTTGTGTTATGTTATGTTAGGTTTTTCACTTTGATAGTTCATATTATTTAATAGTTTACATCTTGCATCGATAAGCACATGATGTTTATATTTTGATTCAAATAATTTTAATAAATTCTTTTATGCGATATACATAATGGATTATGTAATTATTAAAAATTATAAACTAACAATGACAAGCAAATGTCGTGAGTGTTTGTATTAATCTGTCAGTTGTCAGTAAGTGCTTTCAGTTTCACTATACAGTCTAGTCGTAGTCTGTACATATCGATTTTATAGTGTGTAAATGAAATTGTGAGCTGAAAAAATGATTTTTTTGTGTGTTCAATTTTTTAGTAAAGTTTTAATACTTTTAATGTTAAGAGTTATTTAAACGTAAACACCTAATTTTATGTTGTGTTAGTGTGTTAGTGTGTTAGCCTTAGCCATAAAATATGAATTCTATAACTTCTAACAAACTAAGGCTATCCAGTTATTATGTTTTTTAATTATTTTTTTACCAAGTTACCTGTCAGTTGGCGTTGGCAGTTTGGCAGGCAATTCAGTGAATTTTGTATTCTATGAATGAATTCTGATATGCATTTCGTTATTGCGTATTACGAAATGATGTTGTACAAAAACAATCACGAATAAAAATGGTATCAATAAATGTTAAAATTTTAAATTACTGATTTTAATTTATTCATAATCTTTCAAGTCAGAAGTCACAATCACAATAATAATCTTACACTACTTAACTAATTACACAGCTTTTGTGTTATATTTTATGACTTTATGCGTGAAATATTGTCATTTTAAAAGTTGTACTTTTAAAATCATAGTAACAGTTCTTATAGTTCTTCATCGTTAGTGTGGTCAATTTCATTTTTTAAGTCATATGTTGTGGTAAGTCACATAAGTAAATGCAACAACAGAATTTAGATTTTTAATAACTTTATACACTGCACAACTGCACTGCAGCTACTGCAGCATGGAATTATTCACAGTTCTGCAGTCTTTTACTTCTAACTCGAACGGGAAAATGCTAACACTAATTTGCTTCGTGGATTGTGTTGACTGTAATAAAATCAAAATGTTTAAACAAATCTTATGAAATCTTTCCACAGGTATGTGTAAAACAAATGGATGTTCTCGAAGTGGTGTTGTTGTTCCTTCTCTTCCGATCTTCTTCGTCTTCTTCTACAATCGTCGACCACGACGACCACCCTTCCTCTGGGTTGAGTATGACGGAATTGGTGTCACATCCTCAATACGTCCAATCTTCATGTTGGATCGAGCTAAAGCACGAAGAGCTGACTGGGCCCCTGGTCCAGGAGTCTTAGTTTTGTTTCCTCCAGTTGCTTTTAATTTAATATGAAGAGCTGTAATTCCAAGGGATTTACATTTTTCAGCAACATCTTAAGCTGCTGACATAGCGGCGCAGGGAGTGGCTGCATCACTATTTGCCTTTACTTTCATCCCTCTAGTAATACGAGCAATTATTTCTTTTCCTGATAAATATGTCTTCATATTAAATCAAGAGCAACTGGAGGAAACAGAACTTAGACTCCTGGACCAGGGGCCCAGTCAGCTCTTCGTGCTTTAGCTCGATCCAACATGAAGATTGGACGTATTGAGGGTGTGACACCAATTCCGTCAAACTCAACCCGGAGAAAGGGTGGTCGTCGTGGTCAACGATTGTAGAAGAATACGAAGAAGATCGGAAGAGAAGGAACAACAACACCACTCCGAAAACATCCATTTGTTTTACACATACCTGTGAAAAGGTTTCATTAGATTTGTTTAAACATTTTGTTTTTATTAAAGCCAACTGAGCCAACACAATCCACAAAGCTACGTTTAATTGTATTTTATAAAAAATAAAAAATAAAAACCAAATGCGTGCACATTTAATCGTTTAAATTTGAGATTTGTGTGCTATATTGTGCATCGATAATGAAGTGAAGTTATCGATAGTGATTTTGAAATGCTTATGCAGATAAGAATAGATACATTTTATTTATTGGTGTATTAAAATCTCGCATATCTTAAATATTTTCTTATAGCATTCCCATGTCTTTAATTCTTATGAAAATCCTAAATTTTTAAATTTAATTCAAAGTGGTGTAGCAACCGCTTAATTAAGTTGTTAATAATAAATATTTACATTTAGTTAGTAGTACGTACAAAAATTAAACCACCATGTAATTAATTTCTAAATACTCCAAGCAAAATTTATATTTCGTGTTAAAACATTGCAACCTAAATTTAAATACACATTTTAAATATTAAAGTTATTATTTTTCTTACAAATTTGCTTGATTGCACATGATTTTTCTTCATGATGGCTGTTAATTGGTTTCTGGGTTGGCCTTCGCTCCTGACTTTGCTTTCATCTTCTTTTTTTGCGTCAACTTTGGCTTTATCTTCGGCAATGAAAACTTATTAAAGTCGACGTCATTGTTGGAATTTAGAATTGAAACATTATTATGGTTTGTCAGTTTGTAATGTCTTGTCAATGAGCATGTATTTTGGTAGTTTCGGTCGCAAACTGGACAAACAAAGAGCCTTGGATCACAATGTAGGAGAAAATGGTCTTTCAGTTTTCTATCAGCAGTCATTGTTGATTTAGTCTCAAAATTGCAGTTCGGGACAAGGCAAACACGCACTGCAAAAATCAAAAAGAAAATGATTTGTGAATTAAAAAAACAATAATTAATTTACTGTTTAACCAGTGATACACGGTCGACACTGTTGCTTAAACATGCATAAAAGACGAAACACAAAACACGAATGTGTTGAGTATTAAACTATTAAGTATAAAATAAGAGACAATATGGTTAATAAAATTTAAAATGATAGCAACATGGTTTAAAGGTATAATTTGAAACTCACTAAGTTTGTCCACTTTCGTTTGCCCGTTTTCAGTATTTACAATATTTGATTTCACCAAAGTATCAAATAACTGCTTGTAATTTTCTAAAGTTATTCTGGGCAGACTATCGGTTTCTTCTAGAAAATAATCTGAGTGAACTTTTTTCGTCTTATTCTCAAAACCTTTAATTGGGGAACGTGGACGTGTCGTCACTATTGGCAGTAATACTGGCATAGATTCCTTGTCTTGATGAAGATTAGATTGTTGAACAGGTTGAACTAGAAGTGGAGGTGGAGTTGTTGGTGTTTCATTGTCATCCAATGCTGCTACAACGGCATTTGATTTTTTCATTTTCAGCTTCAGCAGAGAACCCTTAGGTGGTTTGAATTTTAGTGAATTTGGATTTTTCTTTATTATTGCTGCTTTATTGCCTTCATCACTTCTATGTACCAATTTTCTTTTAAGGTGACCCCTACGTTTTATTATTGGTGATGTGGAAGTGGAATTTTTTAATGAAGTATTTTTTGGAATAGTTAGAAATTTTGATTGTGAAATTGAACCACTTTCTTTTTTTGAATATAATTTGTTGCTGAGTGCCGTCAGATTTCTGCTAGAACACTGTTTTTCAAATTCACAGATCTCTGTTTGTGGTACTTTCGACGTTTTCAAAGATTTAGTTTTAGTTTGCTTTCTAGGTCGACCAGGACCTCTTCGCTTCAGTGAAGATAAAACTTAGGATGACTCAACGGGCATTGTTGAGTTTATGTGCGTCGGTGTCGGTGTCGGTGTTGATGAATCTTGTAAATGCACTACCATGGTGTGTGAACGTGAATGTGAATCATCTTGAGTTTCAGTTTCGTCAATGACAACAGGTTCTTTGGGGGTCAAATAAGGATTAAATCGTGCTCTACGAACAATAAAAGAGTTGAAGTTCGAATTAATGTCATTGTCATTACAAGGTATTAACGGTGAGATCACTGTATTGGACGGTGTTGGTGTCGGTGTCGGTGACGTGTTGTTGCTGTTGATATAAGTTGGCAAAGTTGGTGATGGTTCTGACTTTGATTCTTCTAATAACTCGTTCTCTTGAATTTCACCGTCACCATGAGGGTTAGCAACAAATAGGTTACAATTTTCTGCATTGTTAGCAATTATATTAATTCGTGAGGGTCCTTGATCTGATTGTGATGTAGCTTCCTTAGCAGATATAGGCAAAGGCACAGGTTGTACTCCGCAGCCACTCTTGCCCGTGCAATTAACACACTTAGAAACGTAAATTTTTACTGTGCTGTTCTGCCCTATTGTAAATAATCCAGCCCCCAATTCTATAAAAATGAAACAAAAAAATACATATGTCAAATATCAATAACCAGTAATTAGGTGAGACTGCATTGTGGAGCATCAAAGCATGTATAGCAGATAGCTGCATGTAGCCTGTAGCTACTTTTTTTGCTTAACACATAATGATGTTTAATGTTTAAATATATAATTATAAACTTACCTTGCAAATAATTAGCACCAGCACTGCAACTTGTACTTGACGATACCGCATTTATGCCTGGAAGTTTCATTTCGAGCTGAACGTCTGCACAATTATTAGTTGTTGACAAAATACTTATGTTTGCTGAAAATTTAGGTTTTGGTTCGTGTTGCAACTTGGTAGCAGAACCTGTAGCTGAAGTTGCAGATCTGTCAACTGATGCTGAAGTCAAAAAACTATAGGTAGGAGTAGGAGTAGACGTCCGTAATTCGATAGGCTTCAAAATACTGGTTTTTGTTGTTGTGGATGGGTCAGAAAAGGCTGAACTAACTTCGTTAATTTTGCTTGCTTCCTGTAGAGACACCGACAGGGATTCTTGACTTCCGTTGTGGGCAATAATGCTCATGTTTGTTGCATTATTAACTAAATTGCGTCGAGCACCAAACATTGAGCTCCTTTGATCACTTTCATGAAATTTTAGACCAATACTCCTGCTTTTCGAACTTCTGGTAGTCATACTTCTACTGTTATTATCTTCAGATGAAAATATAAAATCAGTTTTTTCGCTATTAATATATTCGGCTTCATTATCAATATTGTCAAACCCCCGAATCCCGCCAGGTATAAAATCTGAACTGCTTGATAGATCTAAATCTAGCCCTGTGATTGCAGAAACGTTTAAAATATCTGAACTGTCTAAAGTATTGTTTAAAATGTAATCCGGATCAGACATTTAATTAGTAGTTAAAATTTACCTAAAATAACACAATTATTTTTATTTTAAAATAGTTAAGTGTCACGGTCTCACGGTTCACAATAGTTCACATCAGCTCAAGTTTCAACACCATTTGCCATTTACGCTGCTTACACACCACAATCACAAGCCACTGCTTCAATTTAAATATTACTAGCACTAGCAGTACAGTAACCGTCACCAGTGCCAGTGCCAGTGCCAGGTGCCAGTGCCAGTACCAATTGCAGTTTTCAGTTTGCAGTACTCGATATTTTTTTGGAAGACAGTACTGAGTCCAAAATGAGCCAGACGGTCACTTTTGAATGAGTCGGACTCAATACCCCACTACGGAAACGAAAAACCCATGAGCCCTCAATTTGGGCTCATGGCATGAGTCCAAATGAGTCCAGAGGAAAATTGAGTGAGCCTGGCATGAGCCCAACATTTTTTGGTTTTGTCGACCGGGAGGGCGGTCGTGAACGAAAACAGCCAGGTCACTTTTGTTTTGTCTTACTATGGACCTCCGTATATACCTCATTGAATTGTCGCCTCTTTTAGTTAACTTTAAAACATTAATATTACTTTGGTCCAATTAAATGTTAACTGTGGCTAAAATCCTAATCAGATTTAAACCAAAAACTACGCACCATGTCTTCCTCCTATTTGTGAACGATAGAAAGTTTTTTGAATTTAATTAGTTCAAAAATGTGAACTGTAGCGTGTGACCTGGAGCCATACAGACAGACAAACAGACAACGCCGTGATAACAGATGCTTGCTCACCAACTAAAAAACAAGAAAATAAAATAAAATCCGTAATACCAACACAACAAGCGAAACAAAATGAGACGAAATGGTAGCTTGAGTTTTAGGACCTACTGTATGTTACGTTTGTGTGCATGCGGTTATGTGAGTTTTAGTGTTTAAGTGAACTTTATCACAGTGTCAGGTTTATTTAATGCAATTGTACTGCTTTTCAATAATGGACACTATGATAATTATACATACTTGAATTAAAAAATGATAAAACTACATTAAAAATTACAAGCACACATTATCACAACAGATCAATGAATCAATACTAATTATTCGAAATTTCAAATACATAAATCAATACCAATAGGACAAAAATATACTACACCACCCATTTAGGTGGTTGATACACAGAATATTCAACAAGTGTTCTCACACTAATTGAGCTTTTAAAAGAACGGACCTGAAATCACAATATTGAAAACACTTTACAATATTAGGCAAAGCATTCCATTCAGTAATACTTCGATACAAAAACGAGCGTCTATACACTTTTGTATTAAAATTATTACAATACTCTAATAGACATAAATTAATACACCTCGTCACACCTGGTTGCTTTAATACATACTATGAGCCGAAATTAGCTATATTGAATCTATATTTTAAAATTCTATGCACATGAAACATCGAAAACAAGCGTATTATTTTTATGACAGACAACATATATGTCTGTTCCAGGAGACATTCTGCATGAGCATCAGCAGATCAAATTTGTTTTTTCTCTTTTAAAACACATTCTTGTCAGTTAATTGAATAATTAAACTATTAATTTTATTCTGCAATGCCTGCAGCTCATCTTTACTCTTGGATTCAAACACTATGGCAATGATATACAATAATCAACTATAGATAATACATATGCATTTAGCGTAATTACAAAAGCATTAGAATTCAAAAAACTTTTTAAGTTGAGAATCATCCCAATAGCCAAACTTACTCTATTTCTTACATTGCCAAAATGATTTTTTAGGTTCAGAATAGCATCCGCAATAATACCTAAATATCAAAACGTCTACACACGTTTAATTGTTTTAGTATTACAGCTTAGCTTAACATTAACATGTATTTTGTAACCTCTTGCCTTATGCAAAACCATAAAATTAGTCAAATATACATTAATAGGAAATCTTTGCGACACAAACCAATCATTAACATTATTAAAACATGTCTGAATATGAGGGATAGCATTTGCAAACACAGGGGGGTAATAATATAACACTAGACCATCAGCATAAAGAACAAAAATTTACACTACCTAATATAACCTGTAAGACCTTATCCATGTAAATTATAAAAAGCAGTGGTCCTAAAACAGACATTTGTAGGACTCCAACATACAGATCAAACGAGTCAGAATAAATATTTATTTTAAACTTTACATCCCGCAAGGAGTCCACTAGATGTTTTATTAAATAACTATCAATTTTGTAAACATCCCGGAGTTTTACTAACAACTGATAGTGTGGGACTGAATTAAAGGACATCTAAAAATCTATAAACACTGCTATGACTTATGCAAATTTTAAATCTATACAGTTATACACATCCAGTGTAAACTTTAGCGTTCTACTCTTGCATGATAGGCCCCTTCTAAAACAATGTTGCTGGTCACTCAATTTGATTCCGTATCCCTTCTTGAGATGTGTACAAGATTGATAAGCATCTACTTAATAAGCTACTTATTGATTGCCTTTGGAATAGAAAAGTTATTGTTAAAATTGAATCGGGAGTTTCAGAGTTTTATGATTTGATTATTGGGGTTCTTCAAGGTTCTGTATTGTGACCTTTATTGATTATCATCTACATAGATACAATATCTGATGTCATAGCAAATAAAATGAACTTTTTATTATACGCAAATGACCTAGTACTCTAATATTATGATCCTCTGGTAACTGACGTTGTACGACAAATGCAGGTTTGTTTAAATGAGGTGAACAGTTAATTTCAGTCACAAAGTCTTAAAATAAATGTCAAAAAGACATTAATAGTACTACATAAATGCCGTGACTATAAAGTAACTGATAATGTCAACAAGTGTTGTACTGGTAATGAGATTAAACGTGTATAAGCCTTAAAGTACCTTTCGGTAAAGTTTTGAATACCTATCCCTACTAGATATTTTAATATTAAAATCATCTATAATTACTGACTTCAGGTTCAGTAGCTTAAGATCAGCAACATAAAGGGTAGAATATTTCAACAATTTAGTCCTACAAACATCAAGCGACTTGTAAATTACTGTCGGTAACCTGGGCACACTAAAGCCTGCAATATCAACTAGGCCAGGAAAAACAACATTTATTTGCTTAAATGCCCTAAGTTAAAAGGCCGAAAGCGTTTACTACTAATGTTATCATTGCGTTGGTTGCGTGAGCCTGGAAAAGAGCTATGTGCTTTGTGTTCAGCATTGGTCACGACGTTGTATAACTAAATACCATAACAGCTTCTGTGAACTCTGCTTAAGAATACACGCCCTATGTAAGTTACATGCAGTCAATGCTACTAGCATGCAACGTTATATGAATATATTTAAATTTCAAGGCAAGTATAAGCCTGCCTTAAAATTGTTCTATGTCGTGCCATGACTTGGCATGTGATATGCACCCGCACTCAGCTCGTACGATTGTTACTAAAATATTGCGCACTCAAACTCTACTCTGCTGAGTGAAATTAAATTTCTTTGCACTAAGATTCCACTCAGCTTGAATCTTTGCACTTGCATTCCTCTGACTGAGTGGTACGAAAATAAAAGCGAAGCGCAAAGCGCCGGATTTTTTGATATGGGTATATTTAAGTTTTTAAAAATTGTGAAGCAACAGTCAGTCTGATTAAAGTGAGAAAATAAAACAGATCTGCCTGCTTGCTTTTGTTGTTGTTTAAAAGTAGCTTAAAGGCAATCGGGTAAACGGTTTGACCAGTAGCGTGAGAACCAACAAACGGACGGAGGGATATGACCATTTTATTAGATGTTAAAGCTCAGCATCTAAGAATGAAAATCCTTATTTGTTGCCCAGGGGTCTTAATTAAGGGCCGTCAACAATTGGTGCATGTTTGCTGGCGAGCCCAAGTTTTTGCAAAGGACAAAATGTAAGACTTAAGGTCGTAAAGCTATTGTCTTTAATTCCGTGTAGATGAGTATGTGCAAAAATAAAAGATTGAGATGCTTCTAAAATCTTGATTTATGCAGCAGATGATTGATGGAAATAACAATATTAATTTCGCCAGTGGACTCAGTTAAAGAACTAACATAATCTTTAAAATAATAAATACTAGTTTATTTGAATAGATATTTTAAAATAATTTCAGGTGAGGTTGACATGTTATAGTAAAATATACAGATATTTAGAGATCACCAGTTTAGCTCTTGATTGTTCAAAAATTATTATAATGGAGTAATGAGTAGTTAGTTTTTCATTGTTTTGTTAACACACAGTAGGATTGGAGTCAACGTGGACCTAGGTATATAGTTAGTATAAAGTTAAACGGGACGTGAAATTTCAGTTTTAGGTTGTACATCATAGCAACAATCGACAACTTGGTTACAACGATGAACTGACTGGTCAGAAGAAAAAAAAATGTAACGAATTAACTGAGTTATATATTAAATAAGAACGGTAAAATATTAATACCAAATTTAGATCTAGATTTCCTAATAGAATTTAGCTACAGTCAAAGCTGCTAGTTACAACAAAATGTAAAAAATAAGAAAAGTAACTAGAATTCGATGTCTTAAGTAAATTATTAGAAAGATTTGGTTTGATGGAGGTCGATACCTTGTAAATAATAATATCTCAAACCCATTAAATATAGATTACTAATGTCAGCATTTTAAATTACAGATATTTACTTAAAACTTTGTAAATGACCTACAATGATTTAAAATAAATTTTCAACTTTAGTTTGATACAAAACATACTTCTTCGGTTGAATTAATAAGTATTAGTTCAAAACAATACACACAAATGAGAAATTAATTACCAGTCATGACAACAATCATAAAAAACTAATAGTATTAGTGTAAAATTATTAAAGGAATTACACTCTTTAAAATAATGAACTGCACAACGAGACATAGTAACTGTCAAATGGATAAATATAGAACTATTACGCTGTATTAACCCAAAAGTTTCTAGAAATCACATTTAACTAATTTAAATTATTTTAAAATAACTCTAGAGTTTAATTATAACTTAACTAATAAGCACCATTATTTACTTTTTTTGTCAGTGCTAACTTTTTTTACGTGAAACACGCTGTCTACAGAGAGTAGAAAAATTTTTGACGAGAAAAGTTGGAATGATTTAGTAGCACTGGTAAATAGAGTCACAACGTGCAATTTTTTATCTGCTTTAGGGTGAAGTTAAAAAATTGAGGATGTAATCTATCTAAATAGTGGGAGGTTGTCCATGTTGACGAAAACTAAATCGTCCACTTTGACAATAAGTTGGAAAAGTGCATACTTCAGTCAGTGTTAAAGCCAATTGAGGTATTTGAATGACCACTGCCGCCAGAAATGTTGCAGCATCTGCTGTTGCCGCTGCCACTTGTTGAGATGGTTTAGTCCGAGCTTAGTATAATCGGGCTCCGGAATAAGACTAAGTAGAGTTCTAATGAGAAAATGACCATTAGTTAACGCAGAGTATTTGATTGGGTTTAGTGATAATGCTGTGATGGGGCGGTAGTTAAGTCAGGCTTCAATTTGGCATAATAGAGTGTTAAACTCTTTATAGGTCAGCTTGCATGACTCTGTGGCATGGCAAAGTTGAGTCTTAAAGGATTTGACTTCCGCTTTCTAAACTCCATTAAAGTGCGGAGCACTGCGAGGATTTAATAATCACAAAATAGTTTCCTCTACAAGAAATTTCATAGCGGCCTGGAAGTGACATAACAAAGTAAATGTGTTTAGCTCTATATTGGCACTTACGAAGTTAGTACAATTATCACTGGTAAAAGCAATGGGTTTTTCACGCCTTGACATAAAGCGTTTGAGAGCCTCAAAGCTCCAATGCACGTTTAAGAGTAGGCATCGGTGACAGTTTCACGGTGCACGGCTCTGGTAGTCATACACGTAAAAAAGACAAATAAACATTTTTACTGTTTGATGCCCTTGTCCAGCACGATTTAGAATTTAGAATTGTCCAGCATAGTCTAATCTATAGTAACGAAATCATTAAGATAGTGTGACACAAGAATTTAGTAGATTTCTGTTTAGTTACTGAGCAGAGCTGGCATGGTGACGATAACACAACATGCAACGTCAAAACAATTGTCTAATGACATCACGGCCGCATAAAATCCAGGATTTCTGTTGAAAAGCTGTCAGAGGTAATTGAGGTACAGCATGTTTGTTCTTTTCATTGTATAAAAGTATGATGATCTAAGTCAAGTGATGACGCTTAAAAGAAGTCTAGGGTGCATCTAATCAAAAGTCACTAGAGCCTTTTGCAGCCGCCCACTTACACATAAAATTCCATTGTCGTCTAAAAAAGGGAATAAGACAAACAATATAATTTAAATGCGACAATTTTTTATTGTTTTGCAATGCTTAAATTTCATTTTAAAACAATTCGGCTTGAATCTGGTGAATCCAGAATGTTTTAAACTGTGTCAGCTCCAACGTTGTACGATATTCAAATTTTTAATATTTAAGATGGAAATAGTTGTAGATGAAACGCTGACAGTAAGCTGTGTTTTGATGTGAGCCCATTTGGACAACTAAGATAAAATTGACTGTTCCCCTACTCGCACGTTGCACAGTACAGTTTTTATTTTGGCTTAAATATTGATTTCTTGGTCTGTATTACTGCCAGTCGTCACAATGGTTTCATTTAACACCTTTTCTTGAAATAATTTTGTTTCACGGAGCCAGTGTGGTATGTGCTACCAGCGTTGATGCCCAGGCAGAAAAACAAAAATAAATCACGAAAGGTTACGTCAGCTAGAATTTACCAGCCGCGAACACGATGCTACTGCTAAGGAATGATTATTATTTGAATTTGGCTTTGTTTTGCTGCAGTATAATTTTTTCAATTATGATGACAGGAGTCAGCTAGTTGACAGGGTCGAATAGATGAGCAATTACAGAGAGAAGCTGCCGTTAAGTCACAGAAGCTACACTTAATAATTTGATAGTGAATGAAAATGTATCAACATCTGGATACTACACACTACCAAGACCTTATATGGAATAATCTTTGCCCAGACAAAAAAGCACAAGGGTCTTACGTAAACTTTCTAGTAAAGAATTAAAACGCTCTGGACAAAATGAAAACCACATTTTTAGGTCTAAAGCAGCCAGCAGTACAAATTTCCAGCAGTTAATTTTGTAGCTGTAGAGTTCAAAAAATTGTAGACTCGCCAGACAGTAGGTCGTCCATATATTAAGTTTTAAAGAGCACCAGCGCTGCTAGTGAAAATTTTTCTGAATTTTTAATGGCACATTGTAGAATGCACTTGGCGGCTTAGTAGGAAGCACAGGCTGTTCCATATGTAATATTGAGGAGTCAAAAGACTAAAAGAGGCAGATCTGGATCTTAACGCCATACAATGCGATGCTAATTACAGTCGCGATTTTCTACATTATTTTGACAGTACAATTTAGCAATGTAAGCCGTCAATGATATTTAGTGATGATTAGGATAATTAAGTCGTCCTGTAGCTTAGGTCCAACTATTAGGTTTTTGTTTAGTGACACACCAGTAGAAGTTTTGGCTGAGCTGTCAAAACCATTTTGGTGCTTGCGGTGGAGCTGGCTTCCTTAAAAACATGGTGATGTGGTATGTTACTAACTGCATCAGTTGCAATTTTTCATTTAAATTTTAAAAACAGTTTTATGTGTCTGCTTTTTATGAGTTTGTTTATGACTGAAAGAAAGCAGCACTTAAGCGCTTAAAACAAAAAATACAAGATTTTTCAGAACTAATTACTTTTTAATTTTTCACCTAATAATTTTCTGTTGTATGAAACGTACTTTTAAAAAAATTCTTGTAGTATACTTAACTTGAGAAAACGCAAAAAAGCAATAAAACAAGGTGTTAAAAAACTTTATTGTTATTTACATTTTGTGTTTTTTTAATTCATTATATTTTTTATGCGAAAAATACTGTAAAATCAAAAGACTCACTAACTTAAGAAAACGTTATTAAAATCACTAATTCAAGAGTTTAAAAAATATTATTGTTTTTTTTTTCAGCTGATAATAATTTTCTTATAAAATAAATGCTATAACCAAATGTGAAATATGTGATTTACCTTTTGTAAACCACTTGCACAATTAAGAGTAATTTTTTATGAAAAATGCAAAAAACATCTGAGCATCCAAAAATATTTGTACTTGATAAATAGCTCAAAAAGATTGCAAAAATATAAAAAGTTGAACAATTTATGGAACTAAAAGAAAAACTAAAAATTAGAATTGACTTGTGGTAGTCAATTAATTGAACGACAAAAAACTAAAATCAAAAATATAAATTTTTATTAAGATACTTACAATAAGTAATAAAAACAAACTGAAGCAAAAGATATTGTTACTAATTTAAAATCTTTATTCAAGCTCAAAAGTTTAAAACAGATTTTTACAAAGTGTTGAAATTTTTATTAGTCTTCAAAGGACTTTTAATGGTGGCAATTTTAAAAAACAGGCCTTAAAAGTATTAATTGTTTGCATTTATTTCAAAAAAATGAAATTTTCAATATTTTAAAATTCTGAATTTGCTTTTTAAAAAGAGTTTAAGGATCATAAAAAACTAAATTTCGTCAAAATCGTATAAAAATTGTAAAAGTGACAGGGTGCCAAAAATTCAAATTTTAACTTTTTAGGCTTAAGCAGGGCCTATGACCAAAAAACGCAAAATGCGGTGAAGAAACTCTGAATCTGTGCCATTTAAATCTAGCCTGATTTTTGTTCGTAGCAGGTTTTGAATTAAGCAGGTAACATGTGAAACCATTTTCTTGTTAGTTCTATTAAAATTATAGTTTTGGTTTATAAAAAGCAATTACTTCATAGAAATCATTACTTGAAGCTATGGGCAGAATCGCTACATATTAGGATATACAAAATAATCATGTAGATCTTTGAGTTAAGGTTTTTGATAATATTTAAGGCAAAAAACGTAAAACAATTATGAATTTAAATTAAGATATAACAAACTCAAGATGTAGTACTAAAAACAATAAAAATGATTATTTTTGTAGTATAAAATCAGTAGTTATTAGTTGAACGTAATTCAATTTATTAAAGTTCATACATCCTTAAAAACTTTGATGAGACGGTATAAACGATAGACATATAAAAAAAATACGGTAGAATGAAAATAAATAGCAAGACAAACTTGTATTTAATTTAAGCAATTACGTGAGATTAGAAATTCCTTAGACAGAAATGACTTGAGAATAATTTAAAAAGATTAAAACCAAATTAGGCGTTCAAAAACATATAATGTTTTTAATTAATGGTGCATTTAAATGTTTTATTAAAAGCAGAATCAGAAAATACACTGTATTTTATTAATTAATTTGAAGTATTTATTTAAAATTAATTGTTTTGTATTTAAAGGAGATCCAGCAACATAAAGTTGCTAAAATGCCGCTCAGGCCAATAAATAGGCCCATTGCAGAACGATCCTTTTTACTATGAGCATGTCTTAATTTGTGAAAGTTGCTATGTTTACTTGTTATAAAGTATGCGTGAGCAAGAGCAAGAAACTTCCGCACTTAACTTTTAATAACACCTCTAAGCGTATATATATTAAGTGACTATGCCCATTAGTTGCTCAGAATTGACAATTCAATCAGACCATAGTACCAGAATTTATCAAGAGCCAAAGGCATTTGTGGAATTTGTACAAATTTCCGAAATACTAGCACGTAGTCCAACTCGCATTTAATTCAGTTAGGATAATCAAACATGTTCACAAAATACCAGAAATGTTTCAGCAGTTGCTGATAGTGCTATTAGCTGAGGTCAAAATGCCTGGGCTAAGACTGCAATTATTCCTAAATGAATTCAGTGAAGCTGCATGCATGTATAAAATCTCCTCAAATATGAGCAAAATTTGACATAAACTGTAAACCTAATAAACAACATGCATTTGTCTTTATTTTATGTAATTTTTTAGTTGCATAAACTATAACTGATTTGTATGTATGTATGTATGTATGTATGTGTGTATTCATACAGCTTTGGTTCTTGTTCGGTACTGAACCAAAGTTTTAGTTAATTTTATACAAATCTAAAATTTGTTCAACTTTACAATTTGTGAGTTTAAATGCCAGCATTATTTAGTCATATTTAATGTGAATTCAAATATTAATATTATTGTAAAATTACCTCTGTGCTGACATCGACCACGATGTCACACATCTGTAAGTTAGTTCTAAAGAAATAGTAATTAAGTCCTGACTTTTTTCATTCCCTACATTCTATGGTAAATCTACTCTTCGATCTGGCTCGGTTACTTATCAATATGTTAATTCCTACATTCTTTACATTTCCTGCCAGCTTATCCTTGAACTCATGTTCTTTTATATATATTAGATTCTGCTTTCTAGTCCACGTGGACTAGAACTACATTTATACTAATGACATATTATTTCTGATGCAATCCAACTTTGCCATGCGGTCCAACTATGCCGACTTGTATATTTCATCAGCCATGTGGCATGACCACGCTTTCAAGCCCTCATCGCCACAACTCACCCAAAAATCTTCAGACTCAATCAAACCGTCTTGCAGATCAGACTTACAAACTGATCTGCTGTATCTGTATCTTTTAACACGTCTATTATAAACTATACACCAAAATTTACCTTCATCCTCTTATAGTTAAATAAATCTAATTTATTATTTTTATAGAAGTTGTTGGTTTCTGTGCTGAGTCCACTGGCGGAATTATTATTTCCATCAGTCATCTACTGCATAAATCCATATAATAGAAGCTACTACAATTCTACTAATTAGGATTTTGCAACAACCTCTATTCACGGAAGTTGGGATACAGCTTTACGACCTGGAGTATCATCTTTCCGTCTTTTACATAAATTTGGGTTCGCCACCGAACAGTTCTTAACCTTAAGGGTATAACCTACTGTTTTTCTTTACAACATTGCTATGTGAACTACAAGGAAGGTGCAAGTGTATAGTACACTTGACCAGGTATAGTAGTTCATGTTTTCTTAACTCTAGTTCAACTAGTATACTGATATAGACTACTTACTGTCGTACTCCTGGAGAGATATATTTATACTAGTTTTCACCAGGTACTATGAATGTATTTTTCGGCTAACTGAGGATATGAGACACAGTAGGACGAAACAGGTACGGCTTTTTTAGGGCTGCAACTGCTCCGCATTCACTCTGCCTCCAACCCGCCAGCAGTCATTCTTATCAAGAGTAGACAGGTGGCGATGGCCTGTAGTGGACGAGGAAGAGAGGAACTACGAGATGAACCTTAAGTCTATACATTTAAATGTACAGTGTTTAGGCATGTAGTAAACTACTATTAAGGTGACTTGTATCTCTGTCTCAGGTAGGAACTACCACAGATAAATACAACCAGCACCCAAACACTTTAGACTCTCACACCCTCCCCGTTCAACTCCCCCAACGCCCCACCAAGCCCCATCCCCCCACTGCCCACACTCCAGAGCACTACTGGCTGGCCCCGACTTGGTGACAAGGCGATGCATTACATCTCCAAGCCACCAAGCCGGGGTTTATAACTGATTTTAAATAATATATTAATTCTACAAGTGGTCTGTCTAGAAAAATCAAACTCATTGTTTTTATACTATGAAATTCTTTCTTCCTTTACCTAAAATAAAAGAGTTTCTTGATTATTTTTGCTATTAAGGTTTAGTATTTTAAGTTTTCATTCTTGGGTTTTAAAGTCACCCTAGCAACGCTTAATCTTTAGGGTAAATTATCTCTCATCAATACACGACTAAAATTATAGGTTTTATCTGTTTCATTTTTTATTATTGGTCTACAATTTTTATCTATTTTTATATATAGTAATGCTTTTACAAATAAGTTTGTATAAACAAACCAGCGACTGTTTTATTTTCAAGCTCTTTATTAGGTATTTTTAATTTTGATAAATTTTGACTTTTTAATAAAAACTGCATAAAATATTCCATTTACACCCCCTGCTGCCGCTCCTACGCCACCAGTAATTGCTGCTGCATTCAGGTTTATTAAAATTAGAGCTTAAAAAGCCAAGCTTCACTTTTTTAATGTTTTGATAAATTTGTAATGATTTTTTCACATTTCTTAATTGATAAATATAAATTTAAGCCACTGTTCGTTTGTATTATTTGACTTTGTGTTAAATAAATTATATAACTGTTAGCTTCAATTAATTGAGCTTCATTAAGATGTAATGGCTATTTTTATATGTAAAGGCAATTGTTTTAGCTTTCTGGGAATAATATAATACTAATTTAGGTACAAGAAAAAAAGTAAATAGTTTTTATACTTATAAGTAATTATATACTCAACTTGCATTTTCTACTACCTAATATTACTATACTATATATATTTAGTTAATTTTCACTAAAATTGAATTAAATTTTAATGCTTAATGTATTACTCATAACGCGGTCTTCTTGAAAAAAGGTATTTAAAAACAAAGGACGAGCTGTTTGAAATCTATATATTGCAATTTGTGGTTCTAAATTTGTAAATATTGGTCATCATTTTCTATGCAACCTATCCTAATACCACAATTTGATTATTAACCTAAATTATTTAAATTATTTCAAGATATAGAACCATTTCAAACATAACAATGATTAGGCACTAAAATATTAGGTTTAAGACTATCTAAACAATTAGTTTGATAACCACTAACAAAACCTTTAATCTTTTCAGGTCCCAAAATAGAAGGTCAATAACAATTGTACGTCATTGTTCGTGAAACTAAAATGCTTGTAGTTGTTTTATCGAACTGTTAAGTGTATTTTTGGCTGGGATACTAATTAACTCGATATTTTACTAAACATTTTAGAATTTAGTTCATTATATGAGCATTCGTCATTTTAGAGATGTTATATTGATTGATTTATTAACAACATCATTTGCACTAGCATTTGCTTGAGCATTTGATTTAAATATAGCATCATCATTAAATACGCTAACAAAATTGACAAAAACTCCTACTACAGGTACTATATTGCCTTTTAAATTAAACACAGAAGAAAATAAAATTACAAACCTTTTTTTTTCTTCATCTCTATTTACAAAAACTTTGAATAATAAATCATATTTTTAAGCTAATCAAGGATTTGTATCAATTGTTGCATTCTTATCATTATTATTTAAGGACAACTATTGACCATGTCTTCTATTTAAGCTAAATCTATCAATAAATTTAAATATTCGTTGAACTAAACTTACATGTCCTGGTCTGCTATACTTTTAAACCGTTTAATCTTTAAATTTTTAAATGACCTTACTAAATAGAAACATACAAGCAGGCGTGCTTAGGTGAGCGGTTAGGACTGCAGACTGTAACGAAATTTACAGTCTCAGACCCGGCTTCAATCCTCGGCCACTGCTAATCGTTTACGGCTCAGTGTTGTACGGTAAACGTCACTGGATGGTTGATTGAAACCCAATCTCCTTCGGTGCTCCTTAGTGACCACTACTTACTGTAGGGGCCTAGGGAATGAGACTCCTTTACTGTGGAGGAGGGGACGGGGATAGGTGAAAGGGTACAAAGACCGAGACGATCTAACGCAGTAGCATCCTATTTCCTCACCCACAGTGACTGGTTGAGTCTGGTTGCATGAACTTTGGTTAAATCGACCCAATAAATAAATTATTATTATTATTATTATTATTATTAAATAGAAACATACGTCCATTATTAACTAATTTAATTAACTCTGTAGCTGTATATCTTCTCTTCTTTGACTATTTTAGTTAATCAACCTAAATAATAAAGAAACAATTTTTAATTGAAAAAAAGTTATAACAATATTAATGCTAATTGTTGTTGCAACTGATTTATTTGAATATGACTCTTCTTGTTGTGCACAATCTATAAATTCACAAAAATTTACAGCGTCAATATAATTTATAGAATGCTTTATGAAAGATCTAATTATTTTTAATCAATTTATTTATAAAAAGATGAATTTTTAAAATATATATTTTATTTAAAATATGTTTCTTTGTAGTAATTTTATTTAATATTTAAAACATCTAAATTTATAGCCATACGCTTTATACTATGCTCTGTTTTGTTATTATTTTTATAGAAATCTTGTCTTATTGACGTGTTGTCATATTTTATGTATACCGTATTTGTATTCATTTATAATTATTTTAAAGATAAAGTTATTGTAATTATTTCCTTTAAAATTTATTAGATTGAGCTTTTTATTAGTAAACTTTACAATAATTTTATTAATATATTCCTGATCTACATTGAAATATACTGGTTGTGTGACTTTTCTATAATTTAATAACCAAGTGGTACTTTTAGTGTGAATAAATAGAAACACCTAAATAGTCTGGCTTTAATAAAACATCCTGTGGTATTGTATTGTATTATATTTGAAGAGATCTTACATAGTTTAATACTATGCAAAATGCTGCTTAGGCCAAAAAATAGGCCTATTGCAGACTAATCTTATACTATAGCTTTAATTTAGGCATTACGCAAAACGACCCTGTTGCCGTGGTATAGGACAACAAGTCTTTTGATGTAGCCAGTAATAGTTGATCATTTCTCAAGATGCATGCACATAGATAAATATTCCTGACCATAATATATCTCGGACACTCCGCCAGAAAGTGACGCGCTGTTTCTACGACTAGTTGTCTCACGTGTTTAGAAGGAACATCAAGTGTGTCACCAGGCACATAGACCGATGCAAACACTGTGGTTCGCTTTCCCAAATGAGTAGGTATTGCTACTGTATCTTTATCACAGAATTGCAGTAATACTGTTGCTTTGACATTCCTGGATGCTAATATGCATGACCGCAGTATGTTATTTGTGTTAGCCACAAATAGCTGATTTTTGTTCCTGAGCTCTCGTATCACACCATGAATGTGGTAAAGCTCTTGAATTAGAAATATAAAGAAGTGGGAGTGGGGTGGGGTTTGAGCACCAGTAGGGTGCAATAGACGTGCTTGTCGCACTAACATGGCGTCGCGACAACCTATGAGTGAGGAAGCCACTGCACGCGCATGGTGCATGTTAATTTGGGTTATGTATACATGGGTCGGAGTCATGTCTTTGGTTACTCCCACGTGACCTAACCCGGATGTTTGTGGCACGCTTAGATTCTAAGCCCTCTCATAAGAGCTTTCCCTCTCCTTCCCTTTAATACCTTTAAATGTCAAGACTACCTCGGATCGGATTGGATCGGATTTGTCTAATAACATAGTAAAGTAGATGTTTGCAGTTCGCGAGGCCAGAGACAGTAAAAGGATCAACAGCTATGATCTTTGTGTGCCCTTTAATTACACCACCTATCTGCATAGTTGATCCTCTGTGTGGTGTTGAGCATTGGGTTCTGACTTGTTTTTTTTACAAAAATTAGGAAATGTGCCATTGGCTCCTCCCACCCAAACTCTCAATCTCCCACTTTTAACGACTACGGGTGCTGTAGCCATGGAATGCTTTCATCTAATAAAGGTGAGATCCGTTTCATTAGGCCACTCCCACTTTATGTCATACGTGTTAGTGATGACCTAGTCCATTAAGTAGGCAGCGTTGCAATCTACTCTAATTTGTCCTTTGGAATACAGTAAAGAAGTGGTGATCTGAAGTATGTCTTCTGGTCCTGCAATCCTTTCTGCTTCTCGGGCTGACAATGCAATGATGTAGTGTGCCATGGCCAGTGCTGGGACTTTGTCTTTTTTCTTATCTCTCGCAAATTTAACAATGACCGTGAAGTCTGTGCATGGCGTTATGACAAACACATAATTTATCGTGATTTTTTCTCGCCGTTGGTTTCAGGTTTGATCAAAGGTGACTTTGGCTTTGCTTTTTAGATGCTGAGCAAGCATCTATTGTGATGGTCATGTCCTTCCATCTGTCTGTCTGTCTGTCTGTTGGCCGTACACTACAGATCACATCTTCCAAGCTATCGCCTTCAATTGTTTTTAAAACGATTTCAAATGTGCGCGCGCAAGTCTAAATTGTTTTTTTAATTTGATCGGACTGTCCATTTCTTTACAATTAACAGTTAACTAGAGACATGTCAAAACTCAGAAAAGTGAGCTTCCCAAAAACGCGTATCATGCGTGTAAACAAATAGAGAATTCAAGAAGGCGTGCATGGGTAATCCGTTAGGACTGTAGACTGTAACAAAATTCACAGTTTCAGACCCGGCTTCAATCCTCGGCCACTGCTAATCGTTTACGGCTTGGTGTTGTACGGTAAACGTCACTGGATGGTTAATTGAAACCTAATCTTCTTCGGTGCTCTTTAGTGACCACTACTAACTGTCGGAGCCTAGCGAATGATACTCCTTTACTGTAAAGGAGGGGACGGGGATAGGTAAAAGGGTGCAAAGACCGAGACGATCTAACGCGGTAGCCTCCTATTTCCTCGCCCACTGTGACTGGTTGAGTCTAGTTGTATGAACTTCGGTTAAATCGACCCAATGAATAAATTATTATTATTATTATAAATAGAGAATTCATGTACATACCGCTTAATTTTAAGGCTCTGCGCGGCAAATACAAGTATATCTTATAGTACAGACCCAGCCCCAGACAATCTTAGCTACAGTATTCAATGGCAATGACATGTAGTCTGATTGTCTGATGCAGGGGTGACGCGCAAATTACATTACGTGAAAATTTCTTTTAGACACCCCCACCTAGCTGCTATACGTATACCCTTGGTAAAATGTAGAAATCACTTGCCGTTGCCCCGTCAATATACACCTACCTATAGTACACAAACCTGGCATTCAGTGGATATGTTTATCTTGGTAAAATGTAAGGAAGCATTAACAAATTATGCCATGATATTTTGTAAATTTTGTGACCCATCCACTTTTTGTCTCTAATTATAATCACAGTGCAAATCAGAAATTTACAAACAGTTGCCTGAAAAAATAATAGCATCATTTGTGAACGCTTCCTACGCTTCAAAAGCATACAAAGAAAAACCAGTAAATTTAAATTTTAGCATCAGCGTTTATAGGTATTACAGAGACGGCTAGTGAAGCCAGTGAAGCTTTGTGTCTTCAAATTAGCCCGCCACTAAAGTACAAAACAAGTAAATCTTAATGTATTGTTACCAGCTTTAATAAACCAGATTGAATAGGAGGGAGGGGCGGGGGAAGGTTAATAGCGGGATTGTTCATAATTGACGTCACAAAAAATATTACAGGTTTATAGGAATCGTTCGTAAATGACGTCACAAAAAATAATACTGTTTATTGGGATCGTCCGTAAATGACGTCAAAAAATATTACTCGTTTATTAGGATCGTATGTAAATGACGTTCGTAAATGATGTCAGAAAATATTACTCGTTTATTTGGATCGTCCGTAAAGGACGTTAAGAAAATATTATTCGTGTATTGGGAACATCTGTAAATGACGTCAAAAAAATATTACTCGTTTATTGGGATCGTCCGTAAATGACGTCACAAATAATATTACCGTTTATTGGGATCGTCCGTAAATGACGTCACAAAAATATTACTCGTTTATTGTGATCGTCTGTAAATGACGTCAAAAAAATATTACTTATTTATTAGGATCGTCTGTAAATGACGTCAACATAATTTTACTCGTTTATTAGGATCGTCCGTATATGACGTCAAAAAATATTACTTGTTTATTGGGATCGTCTGTAAATGACTTTAAAAACTATTACTCTATTATTGGGATTAAAAATACCATTTGTTTATTTGGATTGTCCGTAAATGACCTTAACAAAATATTACTCGCTTTTTGGAGTGATGTGTGAATGACGTCACTTGAATTATGTATCAGGTAAACGTATTCCTTTAGGCCATCAATACCGAACTGAAACTTTTGACCAGACATTATAGAATTTTTACAAACCTAGCCGTACAACTCGTCCCCGTCCACCAGATACATTAAATCTCGTTCCATAAAAACTGGTACAGGTGCTTCTCTTAGCATGATCACTCGCATTTGCACTAGGCGTACCCAGCTAACTAATGTTTGCACCATTATTTCTCGTACTGGTGCAATATTCAACAAAATCTTTCAAGTCACTTGTATCCTGCCAAATGGTTCCATCAAAATTTGTACCCATTACACTCGTACCGGCTTATCAACTCAAACCTGTGCTGTTATAAAACCCATTTGTACTAACACCACTCAAATTCCGTCCATTTTTACCCGCACAACTTGTAACTTAGCCCGCTTTTGTGGACACTAACTGCAAGGAACTTATGTTAGCCTTCCTATATAAAAAAGTTTTCTAATGATTAAAACAATTCGCTATAAGCTCAGCATCTACTTTGGGCCCACGGTGGACAAATCCGGCGCGAAGCGCCGGATTTTTTCACTAGTTTAGGAATTAAGTAATTGGATATATTTAACATGGGATCTTACTAGTATGCATACAGGGATCGTCACTACTCAAACATTACCACTTTAGAGATCCCTTTTATCATTAGTTTATGAATTGAGAAATCAAATATATTTAACATGGGATCTTACTAATATGCATACGGGGATCGTGCATAAATGACGTTGTTTAAAAATTACCACTTTAGAGACCCTCTTTTTCATTAGTTCAAGAATTAGGTACTCTGATATATTTCACATGAGATCTTAAAAATACCCATACGGGGATCGTCAATTACTGAGGTTATCTACATACTACTATTATAAAGATCCACTATGTCATTTAGGTTATGAATTATGTAAACGAATATGCTTAAAATAACAGACAACTACTTACGCATTGCCTAAATTGAATGCTGTTAAAAATGGGTGTCCAGAACGTCATTCCGTTGATATACACACTTGGTTCTGAAAGTAGGTAGGTAGGTACGTAAACTATTACCCAACACGCACTGGCACATACGGAGGTGGCTTTCGTAGGTTAAATAGTTAGGTACACCTCTCTGCACTATTAACGCTTGTAGGTAGCTTCCGTAGAAATGACAACCCGCACTACCTCACCTAACTTAAGAAGCTCTGTCGTGATTGGCCAATAAAACTTGCGGGCTCATTTTTGCTCAGGGCCAATGAACGAAAGTTTCAAAGGCATCCTTGTTTGAGGGAGGGAAAAATGAAGTGTGGTAAGTGCAGGACCTTTAGTTAGGTAGCATCTACTTCGGGCCCACGGTGGACAAATCCGGCGCGAAGCGCCGGATTTTTTGTTTTAAATGACCTCATTTAACAGTACATTTATACAATATTAGTAACAGCATGATTAAGCTCATAAAGGCAGGTATTTAAATTAAAACATGATTAATTAAAATGATTTTGTTTCGTTTTTCACACTTATTTTTGCATGTTGATTGTTTACAATGAGTTAAAGTAATTGTAATTAGTACATAGATACACCTATGTATGTTATTTGTATTTCTTTGTTACTATGATAATAGCACTTAAGAGAGCATTATAAAAACAAATATTTAAGTGATTAATTTTTTTAAAAGTAATATTTGACACGTATTGTGTGGGTGTTATATGCACGGTAAATAGTATTGGAATTTCATATAAAAACTTTAGTTTTAGATTTTTGTTTTGAGTTTTATCACGTATTGAATGTATGGACTAGTTCTATATAGAAATTGGAGATTTAAACATGTAGATATTTTGAATGTGTTAGTTGATAATATAATGAAAAAAAGTATTTATATCAATAATATTGTTTTGTTTTTTTCACAATGTCATATATTATTAGGTTGAAACAAGGGCTAAGGCTAAGGCCCTTGTTTTATGGCAGCCTTAACAGCAAAAACCAAAAGTACAATATTAAAATTTTTGAATTTCCCGCGAAAACTTTAAATATTGTGTAAACTCAAGATTATTGATCTTATTAGGTTATACCAATTTAGTCTGTCATTCATTAAATTTCGATGCTGACTTATAAATTTAAATAAATAATACACATGCTTTAAGTAAAAATGCCTTTAGGTGATTTTAAGTTTTGTAGGAGTACATGTTTTTGAATTTGCCGCCAAATCTTAAAATCAAAATTTGAACCTCTTACCTAATGGAATTACACATAAACGATATACCTATCGAACCGAAATGAATGAGCAAATCCAATTAACGTAGTGTGACAGCTTAGATCATGATTAATTTTCAATTGTAATTAAAAAACTTAACTAATTTTTTGTCAAAGTTGACTGATGATAATGCATGATACATCATTTCAAAGCCCTGTAAAAATTAAAAAAACAGGCATTTTTTTCACCTCCGACGCATACAAACAATTTTAGGCGGAATTTTCAAAAAAAGTAACGGTTTTTAGAAAACAATAGCAAACGTTTGTCGATAAACTCTTTCCTTTTGCGTTATTTAAAATCTACAAGTCATTAGCTTTCGAGTGGTATATCACACGTTGAAATTGGTTAAGTATCTCAAAAGTGTGAAAAATCCAATAAATTATGTAGATAGGTAGAAAAAAAGCATAAGAGTTAAAAATATTTTTTTTACGGTTGTTCCATGTGAGATGAAGTGGTTTGGTCTTGCGGTCCAAAATTGTAGTCCCAATCATATGAGTAGAGGCCAAGAATGTTTTGTAGAGGCTCCTCAGGGGGAATAGAGATGTGTAGACAAGAGGTTCCTGGAGTTTGGGTCTGTTTCAGTGCATTTGATGGGATGGTAGAAGTAGCTGTTGTGGTAACTGGTAGCAGAAGAATCCATGGTTGAGTCCATGGTGGCTGGTAGGCTGTATTGCTTCAATTGAACGGAGTTATGGTCTGTAGTAATCCAATTGATGGAGAGCCGGAAGAACTGTAGGACTTATCAAGATGCTGAAGGATGGATACCACTAGGTTTAGAAATTCCAAATTAACAGGTGACGTTGTTGACGGAGTGTGCTTAGCGGCTTGTGCTATTGGACCCATAGTAGTAGAAGCAGCGGCAGCAACAGCAGCAGCGGCAGCTTCCTCAGTGATTACCGGGAAAGCAGTTGACGGTAATGATGGCTTGTGTGTATCTGGTACATCAAGTCAATACAATGGTTGCATTAAGGGATCGTATGCATCCTGAAATATTTTCGCCGTTTCTAGAAACCAGGCTGGAGAAGTTGTAAAATTAAACACGGTTTGTAAATATCGATAGATACAATTCCAGTCACTGCGCAAATGAAAACAACGAATTTGTGTCAAATGGTACGTCAGTATGTTATCGATAAGGTCGTTACAGGAAACCAATAAAAGTGGCACTAGTGCATCTACGTTTAATAGTATAAATTTTTTATGTTGCAGTAGGTAGATGAACGTTTTCCTGAAACAGGCGACCACTAAACCAGTAAGTAGTAAGTCAGATTGCTGTGCTATGGGAGCACAATGAGAAAAAGACTGTACATTTAAAGTTGTGGTTTTTCGAAGAAACAACAGAGAACAACTTTTTTTGGAGTTAACTAGGAACTGATTATAGTCTAAATGAACGACGGCTATATTTTCAAAATTTTGTAAATATATGATCCACAGGTTTTGATGTTGTCTAGTACTAGTAACATTTATAGGGTCCACTGATTGGTTGGTGCTTGAAGCACGTAACTGAACCACTGCGTGTCGATTAACGTTTCTTGTCTGGTTGGCTTTTGTTTTAGTGGCTTTTGTAATATTTTTTGGTTGTCGCACTTACATTGTTATAAGTGTTGTGCACAGGTTAGAGGTGTGAAGTTAATAGCCGTGTTCTTTAGTAGAATGTAGTGTCTTTTGAAATGGGTTTAATGCTGGAACGGTACTTGCAAAGCAGCTACCGGGTTGAAAATTCGTGCATGAAGTTCACCTATCGGAAGAAACAAGTTTGTAGAGTAGCATACTCCACTCCACTATTAGCTAATTAGATCAAAAATGTAAAGCAATTCGTAAACAGTCTGTTAACAGTTACGAGTAGAGGATAGACACTCATGAACGCACGATTGTTTCTGGATGCAGTTTATGTTATCACACGGAAATTTTGATGTCCATGATGGAACTTTCGATTTCACTAATGTGCTTTCTTGCAAAATTCAGTGAAACAGTAGGATACGTTTGTCTGCAACTAAAAACGTAATTGTTCCTGATCTTACAATTGTTTCCTTGTCAATTGCGATATATATTTCTGCAGGAGGAAGCACTGGAAGAATAAGTGTACAACTAGGTATTGTAATGATTGGATCCGAGGTATAATTATGTAGATAATGTAGATTGCAGAAATCTAAGCGAATGTCGTTTGATAAGACGACTGGTGATTCAATTCCAAAGATAATGATATTTGGGTAGTTACGAAAATTCATTTTGAAAGCGTGTAGTTTGGATGGTTGAGTTTGATATTTGATTTTTTTGTGTCTCAAGGAAAAGTGTAGATGATGACGAGTAGTTTGTAAAAGTTGCATGTTTTCGGAGAATGAGACTAACCGTTCGTTGCTGGTGGATTGCATATTTTTTTAAAGTAGGACTGGGTGCATGTACTTAATTGTAAATAGTTTAATGTATGTAGTTTAATTAAGTGTAATTTTCAGCTGGGTTTGCATTTAATTCAATTTTTTGATAGTCACGAAAGGCAGTTAGACAAGTCTTTGAATGTTTGTGTTTTAGAATTCAGAAGTTTTCGATGCAAAATCAAGGTTGTGTGAGTGACTGGTTTTTGGATGTGCGTTTTTTTAATGTTTGTTAAATGCATAAGCATGTGGCAGTCTTTGAAATAGTTTTTTGATGAAACATTAATGAAGAGTTTTCGAACTTGATCTGGCTGAAGTAATTTTAGAAGTTGCAAGCGTAGGCTGTTAGAGATGTTTGGAACAATTCGTGTACATTTTTATAAAGATAGTAAATAGTTTAGCTGGAGTTGTGTGTAGATGTGTATGTCGGTAGGTACAAATGTATGTGTTTAAAAGTTGTGGACAAGTTTTTGGTTTGAATCATATGACGATGGAAATTGCTGTTGAGTGTTTTTGCATGGGATATGTGGCTTGGGCAGATAGTTGGTCTTGTTGAGGTGAGTATTGGACCATGGAGCAGAGGTTTTGATATTAAAGTTACATAGATAGTTAATTTAAGTGACGGAGACAGTGACGGGATGTTGATGACGGTGACATGATTTTCGTACTTTAGCGGCGGCACAAGTATATGGCTAATATGTACATGGGAGACGAGGGAAAGAGTAGACAGGTTTAAATGAGTTTGGGCCAAGGATAAGTGTAAAGTATGTAATAAAAACGAGATAATGATGAATTAGTGGTTGAGTATGTATACAAGTGTTGTAACATAGGTAGGTGTTTGAGGTCCTATGGCCTAACTGAAGTTAGTTTGGACATCAATATTTTTGATTTTTCTTAGGGAAAAGGATTAAATTTAAAGTACTTTAATCTGCTTGTACGGTTTTCTTTATAAGGTATTTTTTGCTAAATCAAAGAACAAGCCTACCTAGGATAGTAATTAGAGGAAAAGTGAGCAACCTTAATGGCATGAATAAAGTATGGAAGCGTACAGCAGCAACTAACTGTGGACGGGAGGTGAAGGACGTCTTTCATCTAATGCTCAAGTGTCCGCTCTATATACTGCCAAGAACTAAATTCTTGAAAAGGCTCTTAAATTCCAAAACGACGAGAGATAGCCTTGTACGCGATATATCCAAGCGATACCATGACACTAAATGTTTTTGCCAAATTTGTAACTTCTAGGATGAAGCTACAAGAATTAGAAACTTCTTCTACAGTTGTATCGATGAAGATTAAAACCTCTAAGTTTCAACGCCAATTAATGGCTGTGCTTCAGTAATTAAATAATGATTTCCTCTTTTCTAGTGCTTGTTCTTCGGTATTGCCGGGATGTGTGTGTGCTTTAATATTTCTCGTATAACCTAGTGCAATTAGCTATGTTTGGTACTTAGGCTTAAGTATTGCCCCTGTAGCTCTCTCTGCTCAGTGCTTCAGTATTGCCCCGTAGCTCTCTCTGCTCAGTGCTTTAGTATTGCCCCCGTAGCTTTCTCTGCTCAGTGCTCCAGTATTGCCCCCGTAACTCTCTCTAATCAGTACTTCAGTATTGTCACCGTAGCTTTCGCTGCTCAGTAAATCAGTATTGCCCCCGTAACTCTCTTTCTGATTAGTGTTTCAGTATTGCCCCTGTAACTCTAATTGCTCAATGCTATAGTATTGTTCCCGCAATTCGCCCTACTCAGTGCTAGCTTATTTAGAATTGCTCTCGTAATTCGCTTGGCTCCGTGCTTGTGCTCAAGAACTGCCCCCTTGTACCTTTAGCTCATATCCGTAGCGTTCTCACTGAGTGCTCTACTAAAACTTTTACAGCACTAGTGGTTTGATATATCACATTGTTCACTTCAATAATTGATGACCGAAAAAGGCAAATGATCCTGACGGAAAGCGGTTTGTTCGAGCGTTCCGGCCAAGAGAAGCTAAATTATCGTCCGAAGCTTAACACTATGAGCTATGCACACTTTATCATTGAATACATATGCTGTAAATATTTTCAACAATATAAACATGCATGTTTTGCCATTGTTGCATTTAATATATCTTAAATCATGATCTTTTTAGGCAAAACATAAACTAAAATAACTGCGTATCATATTAACATATTTTTCCTATAACAGACAAAGTCCAACCAAGGACCAACAGTAATTTTTGTAAATCTCAAATTGTAAATATCTACACAATGTTGTATGGGCTGCGGCCAAATCGACAAAATGAATAAATTATTATTATTAAAAGGTATTTGGGCATGGAAAATTTGAAAATGAAGTCAAAAATAATTTTAATATAACGGTTTTTGAAATATCTTAAAATTTTGAAGGATTTTTGAAAAAGTTGGAAAACGGCTAAAATTGATGTTGTTGGTACATTTATTGTTGGATTTTGACAAAATTTGTAATGATAGTGTGGAGTATGTAGGAGTAGGTGTTTGTATTTTTTTATTTATTTATTTTCTGAAATTATGATGAAAGTTTTGGAAATTTTGAATATTTTAAAATTTGAGCTCGAAATTGTAATATTGTAGCGAATTATCATTGAAACTTGTTTGTTTTTCGTAGAGTGTGTGACAAAGGTTCAAATAATTTCAGTGTAAATACTGGTGGTATCAATGATCGCCGCCTTGTCTTTAAAAAGGCCCTTAAAAAGCCATAAGGCAAGGCAGGCTCGACTTTTTAACAAAAAAAGGCTAGGTTAGGCAGGCTTGACATTTTTAACAACAAAAAAGGCTAAGCTAGGTAAGCTTGAGATTTTTAACAAAAAAAGAGGCCAGGCTAGGCAAGGCGTCTGCTCAAGGGCAGCCTTTAAGGTAGGCTGCTTTTAGCCTTTTTTTATTTTACTGCATATCTACACATATTATATACATATAATCATAATACATAATATTACAAGTAAATAGTAGTAAAACTGGTGGTGCTTAAAACAGCATGCTGCTTGGTTGAAGCATTTTGAGGTTATGCTAACGCGCAAAGTTTATTTCTAAATTACTAAAATGACAAATTTACAATTTGAACGTATACGCTTGTTGAACTAGTGTGTGCCTATTCTTTGCTGTATTTATTGTAGTACATTACTACTATTATCTCTATTGTTTCGTGACGTCGAAAAATAAAATTTACCACCTAAATAAATATTTACGTTCTGATTATTTTTCATAAATATTTCATAAAAACGGGAAAAAAAGGCAGTTTAATAAAAAAACTGAAAAAAGGCTATTATAGGCTCAGCCAAAATATGAAAAAAAATATAAGCTAAGATAAGCCTTAAGTAATTTGTTAAAAAAGGCTAGGCTAAGGTGGGTGCCACAGAATATGCTTAAAAAAAATAGTAGGCTAAGGTGGGCTCAAAGTATTTAGTTAAAAAAAATGAAAGGTCAAAGGAACTTTATTTGTAAGGGGTTTGGTGTTTCTAATCAATTGATCAGTTCTCCCAACACGAACAAAAGGCTAGGCTAAGGTAGGCCTTAAGATTTTTTTTAAAAAAGGTTAGGCTAAGGTGAACTCCAAGTATTTTGGAAAAAAAGTCTAGGCAAAGCTAGGCGACTTGTTTGGGTACCTTTGGGTGGTATGTTTGTGTAAGGGCCGTAAATGTAGGTTTTTGCAGTTAAACAGGCGATTTGGAGAAATTAGTAGTTTTGAAGGTAGTTGTAGCTACAATTTTGTAAATCGTTAATGTAAATGTAAAGTTGTGTGTGCAGAACGTTAAGGTTTTGTAAAATGGTGAATTAAAAATTGAATTGTTGTGTAATTCTCAAAATTTTGAAAAATTTTGAAAATTTTTGCAATTTAATTTTTGGAAGGTTTTGACTTGAAAGCAGTTCACAAAGTAACGTAGGTAAATAGGTTAGGCTTTAGGTAATATACATTAGTAAACTTGGGTTGAAATTTGCAGATAAAAGTAAAAATCTCAGAAGTCGGGGTTTAGAGAAATTTTGAGTTTTTGAGTTTTTATAACGTCGTTTTGAATTTTTTGAATGTCTTTACTTTATTAAAGATGTTGTAGGATTCAGTTGTAAAGTAGTGTGTGGTGTTTGTAAAAAAATTTTTAAATCAATTTCGAATGAATTTCAGCTTTGTATTTTCTGTTTATTTTATACTTTTAGTATGGCTTGAAAATAATTTACGTAGTGTAGATTGTGGCTTGTCACGTTGTTTTATAATTTTAATAATTTATTCATTGAGTCGATTTGGCCGCAGCCCATACAACATTGGTTATTTACATGTTTGACTTTACATAGGGTAATTGATCCTTGGTTTGGAATGATAATAAGTATGTTTGATTTAGTATATGTATAAGGTTATTTCTTAATTTTCTTGGCTAAAAGGAGAGCATGTTAGTAATTAAAACTATTCTTACATAGTATGTGGTGAGCATTGATTAATTCATGTTACAAAATATAAATGATGTAAATGTAGTATAAAGTATTTCTCTTGATGTTGCCGTAGAAAGAAGGAGAAGGGAGGTTGTGGTTAATCAGTCCTCTCTGATGCATTTGTAGTAGAAGTTTAATTAGAAATTAAATAGTAGTTCAAAACTTTCCGCGTTGTAGTATTCGTAAAAAACCTGTTTCGTGAAGCTCTTCCTAGTTGGTCTTGCGTCGCTTATTTTCTTAAGGAACTTAGTTCTTGGATATGCATAGTGTAACCAGTTCAGCATTACGTGAAAGGTGTCTTTTTCTTCTCTCCCACACAGGTCGCAGTCAGGTGTCCCCACTCGTTTCCATAATCTGTTCATTCCGTTATGGTTGATGACCTTTCCTCTGAGTACAATTCTAGGCAGGCCAGATCTTAAATTCAGTATGAATTTTACCGTGTTTCATGTTAATCCCATCTCAAAGTAGTCCGATCTTAGAGCGTAGGTCTTTAAGCGACTGTAGTATTTCAGTGTACTGCAACTTTGCATTCTTTGTACGTCTTTGTTTATACAGCTAAGTCGGTTCTTCTTTAATATTTCTGCTTTATGTTGTTTTATGTATTCACTGCTCAGATTCTGGTACGTTCCTTCCAGGGAGGCATCAGCAAAGATATGTCTAATTTGATACATCCAGTTATATTTAGGATCTGTGGCTTTAATCTGTAATACCTCATTATAGCAGTTCTTGGTAATGCTATTCTCCTCAGAGTTGATGGTCTTGACCAGGAACGTCAGTAATGCTTTGAATAGCTGCATTTTGATGTTTTGTGCTCCTGTTTCTAATCGAAGGTAGTATCCTGGTTGTGGGTTGGAAGAGCCTGTAAACCGTCTTAAAAACATTGTATTAAAGGTTTTCAGTTCTTCGATATATCGTAATCCTCATACAGGAGCAGCGTACATCAAGATTGAGTTCACAAGAAATTTTAACAGCTTTACATGTATATTTATGTTTTTCACTTTTGCCTAGTAGAAAAGATTAAATAGCCTGGCTTGCGCTAGTTTAGATTTTCCAAAGAAGAGTCCTCTTGCTGTATTAAATATTTAACTGTGCGTAAAAGGAATACCAAATTAGGTGAACTAGTTGACAATCTCCAGCAGTTTCTTTTCCTATTTGAATTTGATAGTCTTGCTTATGTTGTTGCCTTTGCGGAAGATCATGACCTTGGTTTAAGACAAGTTGACTGTTAGGTCATTTTCTTTAAAGAATCTGCTCAGCGTGTTTATTTGCTTTTGTAAGTCTAGTTCATTTGATGCAAGGAGTATTATGTCATCTGCGTGGAGCAGGATAACTAGTTCAATAGTGAGCATCTTGATTCCCTGTATATTGTTGGCTCGAAGTATTTCAGTAATCTTGCCGATATATATAGTGTAGAGAAAGGCGACAAGGTTTCACCTTGCAGGACTCCTTTCATCACCCTTATTATGTCCGTGTATCGCCTCTTCCATCTCACTTTGGTTTCTGCCGCATCGTCGAGTTCTTTGATTTTCGATATAAATAGGTCACTCAAGCCTGCTTCTTTTATTCTACACCACAGCTTGTTTCTTTTAATGGAGTCAAAGGCTTATCTTAGGTCAACAAACAGCGCATACAGTTTTAATTTTTTCTTGACGGCTGGTCTATTTAATTGCTTTAGGATGCAGGTGTAAATTGCAAATATATGGCTCATGCAGCTTTTTATTTGTATTTAGGCTGCTTGATTCTCTGATATTGTATCGTTTGTGATGCTAACCTATTGACTGCCCTCTAGTATCCTGCTGAGTCTTTACAGTGATAGATTTTGTTTTGGAGTAGCTCAAAGAAAGTTGTTTTTTGTCCTAGCAAAAATTTTGGTACCCTTTTTTGGCTCTCCTCAAGTTATCCAGGCTGTCGTTTGTATCCTGGTTGTGCCGTGCATTCTTTTGGTATTTGTAGAGCAGAAAGAGGGCATTTCGTTTGGTTATGCTGCATTATTTGTCAAACCACTTAGGACCGTGATTTTTCCTCGTGTCAGTATTAGTCTTAATGCGCATTCTAACTTTCCCTGCTGTTTGGTAGAAAAAATTGGTTAGGGTATTAAAGTCACAGTGATGGAAACTTAGGTCTTTACTGTCCGTTTTCAGCTGCCTCTGAAAGTCCATTGCCTTCTCTTTGTTCCACTATATTTTGTCCTTCGCTTCCCTTATCGCATGTGTCTTAGTTTTAGTGCTTTGCGCGAACTTAATTAAGATTGGAAGGTGGTCAGATTGTTAGCTTTTAATTATTGAAAAGTCTTCTTCTTGGTCAATCACCTTGTCGTTACACATGCACAGGTCAATAAGGCTGCTGCCGTTCTGCCCTATGCATGTTTAGTCGCCTTGCTGATCAAAGGAGGTTCTTCCATTTAGCACTATAAGTTCATGTTTCATTAATAGCTCCATTCACTGTCCAGGAACTGTCTAGACTGCTAAGCTGGACAGTAATAGGCATTTTTTCTCTCTTTATTTATTTTGATTTGGTTCCTGGGCACCTTTAAGCCTACGGTGTGAACTGGTGTTGCACTCATTTGTACTGCAGCTAGGTTCCTGGCCACTTGAGAGCCACGGCTGGAGTCAGCCTATCTGTAACAACGTGGGAGTTCAGTGAGAGTGAATAAACCGAAAATTACTGGCGGGGATTCACGCAACACATTGGATTATTCAGAAGGAGATTTTTTTCAACGGAATCTGTCAATCAGCAAGACCATTTTTAGATGAGCTTGGAATACTTTTGTTTTTGATTATAGTGTTGTTTTTATAAATTCTGTAGTAGTGCTAGCGTGTGATAATAATTATTTATTTTAATTTATAAGTGAGCTGCAGTGTATCTGGTATGTCTTGAATTTCTATCTTTTACTTACTTACATTTAATATATTCTTGCATATTAGCAAATACAATCGGATAGGTAAAGTAAGTACTATGAAAGAATATAGACATTTATAACTCAAACCCTCTGGCCAAGGGATGAGAACCGCTGTTTCTTAGCAGCATGACGCAGGTTCAAATCCCGCTTGGTGCAATATGTCAGATAGACCTTAGATCCACCCTGGGTTCAAATATCCCGTACTGTCCTCCCGGGTTACATATTTGTAGATTTTATTTCCCATCTTTCGGCAAAGTCTGACATATTGCTGAGTTAGTTTGCTCAAATTTGTTTATTTTAGTATTTACTCATTTACTGTGACAAAGTAGTCAATAATTTATAGTTTATATATAGATTTATAGTTTATTTGTATATTTCATTTGGGTTGCTGACCTTTTTAATTCAGGCGTATTCTATTATCTTGCCATAGTGTTCTGTAGAAAATGTAAGTCCAAAGTGAGGAATAGGCAGCTCTATTTAGAATGCACTGAATGTCATGTATCCTATCATTCTATATGCGTTTCCACAAGTTCAGCTGGAAACGTTAGTCTAGATGAGCAATGGAGATGTGAGTCATGTATTATAAACTCTATAGTTGCTGTACATACGTGTATAGCCTGTGGTCAGCAGAATTTAGTTTAGACGAATATTATAGAGTTTTTTCAATGTTTTAACTGTATTCTTCCTATCACTCACTTTAACGTCGTTAATAATTATGTGGCAAACTCCCATTTTCCATACCGTGATATTGAATATATTAATGTGTGCCCTTCGGCTTTGAAATCTAATGGTCTTAAAATATTCCATTTAAATATTAATACTTTGAATACAGCCAAGTTAGAAAGTCTTACAAATATTATTGAGAAGTACAAATTGGATATAATCTGCTTAACTGAAACTAAATTAAATAAGTATATTCCTAATGGTCTTATTAATATAAGTGGGTTCTTTTTGCATAGGGTAGATAGGCAAAGTGGTTATAGTGGTGGTATTGCTATGTATGTACAAGACTATTAAACTTTGGAAAAAATTCTCATGTAAAAATTTCTAGATAATGTATTGGGCCATTTATTATTACTATTATCTACCGATCACCATCTACAAACAAAGCAACATTTATAAACTATTTTATTTCTGTTGTGAGTGGTCTACAAAAACATAACTATGACTTTATAATAACAGGAGATTTAAATATTGATTTGCTTGAAAAAGATGCTAGTGCTAGAAAACTTCTAAACATAGCAAGTACTCATGGGGTGTCACAGCTAATTTGCAAACCAACTAGAGTAGCTCTAGACACTAGTTGCTTATTGGACTATATTTATGTAGCTCAACCTGATAATAATATACAAAGCGGGATTATAGACACATCCATGTCTGATCATTATGGTGTGTTTGTAATTCGTAAGCAAGGTAAACCTAAATTTAAACCTAAAGTTCTTGTAACGCGAAGCTACAGAGATACAGATTGTGAATTAGTAAGAGAGGACATGAGTGAGATACCATGGTCAGCTATAGATATTTTTGATGACGTGGATGACATACTAAACTACTTTGAGTTATCTGTTATGCAGGTAGTTGATTCTCACTCATCTGTTATTTCAAAGCGTATCTGTGGTAAACTCTCGTTATGTTTATCAGGAAATTTGAAGCGTAAAATGCATATGGTGGATTGTCTCAAATTAAAAAGTATTAAACTGAAAGACAACTCTATGTGGAAAGAATATATTAGCATGCGTAACGAAATTAATATAGAAATTCGTTGCTCAAAATCAGTGTATTATAAGTCAAAGTTTTTAGAGCTTTCAACCTCAAGTAATGTATGGCAGGCTCATAATAAATTGACTGGAAAATGTAAGAAAGTAGATTTTATTTTGGAGTTAGCAGCTAATAACCAAACTCTTAAGTCTCCAGAAAGCATTGCCAATGAACTTGCTCAAGGTTTTGTGGTGCACTCAAGTTGCAGTGATAACCTAGATGAATTTTATAATAGTATAGTCCTAGGTGAGAGACCTGCTCCTTTTACAGCTGATAATGTGCACTCTGCTTTCAAAAAGGTTGAAAGTAAAAATTCAAAGCCTGATGAATTGTCCTATTTTGTTTTAAGTGCGTAAGTTTAAAAGTGCTATAGTCACGGCACTGTATAAAGGCAAGGGGTCTAAGAAGAATGCACTATCGTATATACCAATTTCAAACCTACCATTGTTAGACAAACCCTTTGAGCAGATGCTATTTACACGACTACTGGATTGGGTGCAGCTTTGTGACCAACAGCATGGCTTTCGTAAAGGTAGTTTGTGTCAGTCAGCTACATTTACATTCACGCAGGATGTTTATAATGCCATCGATGAAGTAAGTGGTAGAGTGTTAGCTGTATTTATAGATCTCACAAAGGCCTTTGATACAGTCAACCACCTTAAGTTACTAATTAAGCTCAGAGACGTTTATAAAATAGATAATCATCTTCTCAAGTTGCTTACAGATATGTTGCGGGATAGAATCTTCAAAATAAACGTTAGAGATTATCTGTCTGATGCATATGATCTTAAAGCAGGAGTTCCCCAGGGGTCAGTGCTTGCTCCGTTGTTATTCATACATCGACAAACTTTCCGAGGCTATAACGGAAGGTGTGCGCTATATCCTGTATGCAGACGATATTGTCATGTGCTTTTATAATAATAACTTTAATGTAATGATGGATACAATGCAAAACTGTTTAAACAATCTTAATTTATGGTTTCGTGAAAACAGTCTAAGTATTAATGTAAACAAGACTAAATATATGTTATTTAATAAGCCTAACGATACAAAGTTACCAAACGATTGTGATATTTATTTAACGTGTGATGGTTTTGATATTGAAAAAGTGTATACCTTTCGCTATCTTGGGATAATTTTAGATGATACGCTAAGTTTTAAAGAGCATTACGTTTATTTATGTAATAGAGTGTGTGGTGCTATAGGTGTTATAACTAGCGTTAAGCGATTCCTTGATTTTAAAACTTCTGTTTTATTGATGAATGCATTTGTATTATCGATAGTAGATTACTGCTCTAATATTCAGAGAGCACAATCGTCCACAAATCTGCAAGTAATTTAAAACAAAATCAATCGCATAATTGTTTTCTTTAATGACTCTCTTATAATATATTTAAAGAAAAAAGGCATCGATAAGTCAATATTATTACAGCTTACAAATTCAATGTCGATCATTGAGCGTATTAACTATTTATGTTTAATATTCTTATGTAAGTTAATGAAGTATGGGTCTGACATTCAGAGTCTAGTTGGGATTTTTAAATTTAGGAAATTCACTAGAGTTACGAAGTTTAGTAATAATAAGCTCCTCGATTATGCTAAATTCAGAACTCAATGTGGAAAGAAGTCACTTGTGTATCGATGTATTGATTTATGGAATAATTTACCTCTAGATGTTAAATGTGATAAAGAGAATGAAGTTAATCATGTTGGCATTTTTAAACTTAATTTGTATAAACATTATTTAACAACTAGGAAACAACGCACATATCTTATGTATCAACCCCCATAAATTTTGTATGATCTATTTTTAGATTTCTATGGTTTGTAAACTAAATTGTATTTTGTGATTGTTTTTCCTGTCCACTATTTATTACTTAAAATCTAATTTAAGTAGAGTTTTTATCTTCGTGTTGTGAGTCTTTTTTTGAAAAACAGCTGTAGGCTGAAGTACTTCACTTTTTTATAAAGCTAAACTCAAACTCATTAGCTTTATCCTTCTCTTGTTGGTAATCAGGTCTAACAAATTCCTTGTTTCGCCGAAATGTTGTTTGGCGTCTGATGAGTTCTTAAAGTTGCCCGTTCTACTATTATAGTCTCCCATTAGAATGCACTTATGTCCACTTACGAGGAAATGGTCACAACCTATAAGTTTAAATTTTTCCGCCGTATTTTTTTTTGCAAAAGCATGTCAAAAAAGTAGCAATGGCTTAAGAACTTGTATCAAATGGGCAGCTTTGCTCGCTAAAAGATTTTTTTGAAAACATGAAATTGCCCATGTTAATTAATTGGACGCTTTGTTTAAATGACTATTAAGGTCTTTAAATGTGTCTCCAGGCTACATTTTTCATCTCATTCCAATAAAATTTGTGTTTTTTTATTGGTATGATTTTAAGGTTTGAATTTTCCTAGGAATTGCATTTTAGATAATGTTGTGCAAATCAATTACCTTCAAATTTTTCAAAAATTGGATGAAAATTCAAAATGGTATGGGGTTATACAAAAAACTTAAAAGTGATTTTTAAACTTTGGAAGCCCTTATAAAAGAAAGTATTTTTAAAAAACTTTTAAAATTTTGAATTTTCAAAATCCCAATTATCACTTTTAAGATGATATTATAACAATAATAAAACTCAAATTTTATTGGAATGAGATAAAAAATGTAGCTTAGAGACACATTTAAAGACCTGATTAGTCATTTAAACAAAGCGTCCAATTAATTAACATGGGCAATTTCATGTTTTCAAAAAAATCTTTTAGCGAGCAAAGCTGCCCGTTTGATACAAGTTCTTAAACCATTCCTACATTTTTGACATGCTTTTTTAAAACAAAATACGGCGGGAAAATTTGAACTTATAGGTTGTGACTATTTCCTCGTTAGTTGAGTGGTGTCTTTGAAAATTTTATCGTCAAATTTGGGTTTTGGCGTTATGTACGCGAAGCAGAAAAAGGTAGGTTTTCCTTGACATGTATATTTTATTGTCGTTTTGTACTGGTCTTGGTGCACAAATTTACACAGCTTAGTCACGTTGTTTTAATATCAATATACAGAGCTTGTAGGAAGATTTGGGAAATACCTGACGTATAAGGTTATGTAGTGGGTATTGATTGACAACAATTAAATGTTTTGGGGAGGGTGCAGATGGTAAAGTTATGGTTTAATTTTTATAAATTCCGTTGTAGGGTTTTACAATATGTGGAAGTTCATTGTGACTGTTGGATATTGTTAACTAGATTCAGAGTTTTTGTAGGCTATATTACGCACATTGTTAAAGTGATGATTTAAATTTGAAGGTGTTCAGAAGAAGTATGCATTGGAAATCAATTACATTTAAGTATACATTTATAGTTGGCAAATTACTAGGACATGTGAGAGAAAGTAAAAGTTGTAGCTGAGCGAAGAGCCTTGGTTTGTTTCTGTCTCAGGGCGTTACTGGTATGAGTCATTCTTAGTTGTAAAATTGGTAATAATCAATCTTAACTGGCGTATACTAGTTCTCTATAACGTAAGCGTTGTAGCTTCGGGACAAGAAATTGTTGGTTTCATTCTCTCTTTGTATATTTTTCATTCTCATATGTTTTCCTGTATTATCCCTTTGTAATTTCTTGTATGATGAGCTTAGTAGCTTGGGGGGGGGGTGGATTGTTTAAATATGCTATGACAAGATACGTTACGTCTCTTGTATTTGCTTGTCTTGTTTACTAATTAAAATACAAATAGGTATCCCTAATATGTTGTTAATTTTTAGTGCGGCCTCACTTTTAATTTTGTATGAGAAGGATACTTGTTGGTTTAAAATGAGAAATGAACGTTGGGACAGGACACAGACTTCGAATGAGAACAACATGTTTCTTGGAAATTGTATATTTCTAACAGGTAGCAAACCTTTAAACACGGACTTCGGAAATGACATATCGTTAATGTGAGCTTTTTTATAGAATATTTTCTTATTTTTTTTATGAGAAATACTTGATTCTTATTAACAGGACAAGAGAGAATGTAGACTGGACTTATGGCAATAGAATAGAATTACAATGGCTTATTGTAAAAAAGGATTCCAGTTTAATTTATAGAGATTTAGGATATATAGTAAATATTGTGTCGTTGTGTTCTTTTCTTTAAAAAACCTTTTATGAGACCCAGTGAAAGTTTGGAGTTTGTTTTTTTAAGGGTTCGAGTTATGTCAGGACTTTGTAGTATTACTCTTTTGACTTCTATAATTTTTACTTCTTGAAATATTGCCAAAATGTGTGTAGGACTGTTGCTCAAAAGTAACAAAAGGACTTATACTTGAATTAAAGTTGTAATAGAATTTAAATCAGCTTGTTAGACTTTTTAATAAGTTTAAAATGCAGATATAATGTCTACAATGATGAAATACGTATAGTGTAAATGTTTATTTAAATCTTTAACGAATGACGTTCTTACTTGTGCGTTGTAGCTCGATGATACTGTTGAGTGTAGTGACTTCAAAAAATAGGTAGTCTTTATTTTTGAAAATTTTAAAGTGACTTTATGCTGATTTTGTGAAAATGTTGGGAGTCCGTATTGCACCGTAATAGTAAGGAAACTATTTTTCGCAATTTTGACTTGGATAAGGTTTAGAATCTGGCCTTTGCCAGTGTACAAGATTAGTAGATCATGTGATGCTTGCTTTTTGTATCGGCTGATAAAAAGGGTGGATGTAGCTTGGAAAAAGGACGGTTTGTAGAATGGAACTTTGGCGGAAACAGTGAAAAGAGACGGAAAGGAGTAACTTTTGAAACGTAGGGAAGGTGTTATTGAAAATGCAGTTGCCATAGTGAGTAAAGGAAAGAGTTATAAAAGTATTGTAACTGTACGTAAACTTTTTACAAAGAAGAAGATACTTGTGTAATATATTTTTGTCAATATTTTCAAGAAATGTGAAATATTTTTTGAAAATAATAATAAATAATAATAATTTATTCATGGAGTCGATTTGGCCGCAGCCCATACAACATTGGTTATTTACATGTTTGTCTTTACAAAGGTAATTGATCCTTGGTTTGATATTATAATAAGCATGTTTGATTTAGTATATGTATAAAGGTTATTTCTTGATTATTTCTTTGCTGAAAAAGAGAGCATGTTAGCAATTGTTCTTACAGTATATAATAGGCATCAATTAGAGTCATGTGACGAAAATATTCATGGTGTAATATGATATAAATATAAAAGTAGTATAGATTATTTCTCTAGGTGTTGCGGTAGAAAAAGGGGTAGTCATTTGTTACATATTTTTTGAAAAAGGACGTTTTATATTAAGAAAAAGATGATGTAGGCCAGTATTCAGTTAAATTAGAACACTTGAAGGTAGGAGAACGCACGTTTTAAATTTGAAGTAGATAGATAGACGTTAAAAATTTTACAACTTATGTTTATTTTGTAAAGTCGTATGTGTATTGTTACAATAATGACTATTTGTGTATAAAAGTAATTCAAAAACTAAGGATAATTCTAAATTCTTTTAGAAAATTTTTAAAATTTTGTGTTAATTAAAGTGTAACTTGTAGAAATTTTTCGTAATTTTGTAGAGATCGCTTGGCTAGTGA
This sequence comes from Dicyrtomina minuta, assembly GCA_949802685.1. Lineage (NCBI taxonomy): Eukaryota > Metazoa > Arthropoda > Collembola > Symphypleona > Dicyrtomidae > Dicyrtomina > Dicyrtomina minuta. The sequence goes on along the minus strand of OX461809.1, from coordinate 42,058,775 downwards.
TAGGTTGGGTGGATGTTGGCACCTCCCCTATGCAAGTATTATGCCGTGTGATACCATATAATAACCTAATATATATATAATTTATTCTTCAGGTCAATTAAACCGAAGTTCATTTAACCAGACTCAACCAGTCACTGTATGTGAGGAAATAGGAGGCTACCGCGTTAGGTCATCTTGGTCTTTGTACCCTTTTACCTATCTCCATCCCCTCTTTTACAGTGAAGGCGTCTCATTCCCTAGGCCTCTACAGTAAGTAGTAGTCACTAAAGAGCACCAACGGAGATTGGGTTTCAATCAACCATCCAAGTGACGTTTACCGTACAACACCGAGCCGTAAACGATTAGCAGAGGAGAACCTAAGGCGGTAAGGCTTAACTTATATATTGCTAGATGATTGATGCAAAATGATAGATATCACCAGGTGACGACATCTGTACTTCTGCTACACAGATGCGTGTATTCTTATACCCACTAGTGGACTTAACTCCAATAAACGGCAAAAAACTCGCTTTTACAAAGTACTTATTACTTTATGAGTGTGAAAGACAAAGTAAGCAAAGTAAATAATTTACATTCTTAGTCAGGAGGAAGTTGAAGCTAAAGTCAGTGAGTTTGGGTTTAGGTTGGTAATTTATAGGAAAGAAACAAATGCAGTTGGCTCATAGTACACGAATAGATGTAACAGAACTAAAATAGGACATTTCTCAAGTGTAAAATCTGAGATGAAGCAAACGCATTTAGAACATGTACTACGTGTTAGGGTCATTACAACGTATATAATTATATCAGTGCAAATTGCGTTCTGGCGCCAAAAACTAGATTTATAATTTTCGAAATTGGTCGAAATAAAAAAACTGGAAAATCATATAAGAAATTTAAAAAGAATTTTACATACAAGTCTTTAACATGAGATTCCATTAATATTCCAAGAGTCCCATTGACCCTACCCGTGAGGTCATTCATAGACGATCAAATTTAGTTTATTTTAGTAAGTGCAAGTTTTGTGTTGTAACATTGGGTGTCATTTGCTACTACCTATTAACATAATATACCGTTTTTTCAAAAGACTAATTATAACAAAAAATATAATACCTATTTAGACGATAATAAACACAATTCTAATTAACTTAAGTCAAAGCTGTGAAAGAAAATTCTTTAAATGTTTTATAAGTATTTAAAACTATCCTCCTAAACTCTGTTCTTTGTTGCACAAGCTGGAAGTTAAAAACTTTTTTTAAAGGTTCCTCTTCTTTTATATGAGCATTAAAACGATACATTACTCATTTAGTTTTTTAAACAGTAAAAAACATTTAACGGTTGCAGCTAACTTTAAGTTTATTACATTCATTTAATCATTACTACTAAAATAAGACATCACTTATAATTTTACATTCGCAATTTTGGTTGTTCAAAATATTGAATTTATTATTTAGCGGAAAATTTAAATTTGCCGATTTTTTTAAATATTGAAAATTCATAGAAATCGACTGTTGAATTAGAATTAGATAATACAAAAGTATGTATCTACTTTTGTCCCTCTATTCGACATTAAAAATACCTTATCTGACTGTTACGGCTGTTTTGCTTGAAACAACATATCTTGTGTACAAGTTTAAACTAATATAAAACATAATTTACTGTGTAAGATGTTAATTACGTTGAATTGATATGTACTTTCATTAAAGTAAATACGCAGATATTTTCCCTAATGATATAGGACGAGTAGGAATTTAGTGTATCTGTAAATGTGATGAGGACTTTTATAATGTAGAAATAAAAGTTTAAAAATCGCTGTGTTTTTTAGAGAGAATTCAGTAGTATGTTTAATGCTTGAATTGTAATGGACACAAGAGGTTTTAGCTTGGAGTTGCGAATCCAGGTTACAGCTCAAATTTAGTACTCATAAAAACACGGTATGTTCAATTTCTAGACAACTTACATTATTCATTTTGCGTTTCGTACGGCCATTTGTGATTGCATACATTGAAAATACGTAGAATTGTTTGCAAATTTCAATATTTTTCTATCCTAAAAATAACTTGTGTCACATCCAACCGGGGCATAGAAAGCATTAACAGAGAAACTGGTTAGAAATTAATTCTTAAAGGTACTCATTTTAGATCTTGGATTATCTTTTTGCACCTATATTATTTCCTACTCTCTATGTACTTAAGTACATTCGTTTTATCCTTTATGAGAAATTACGCATAGTTAGGTCATATATATGACATAACCCATAAGATATAGGTATAAATTAATATAAATAAATTACAATTGATAATCACAAAGACATATCATATTACAATATTCTCTCGCAACTAGCATATAGTCAGGCTGAATAATAAAACAACATGTCTTTATACAACGACAATCAAGCAAAAAAATAGAAAGATCACAGAATTCAGTCTAAAACAACGGCAGGCCTTCATACATACGGTCGTTTAACAAAAGAATAAAAGAAAGCTTATTACCAGTCTGGGTCTTTACAGCGGCCAGCCTACATACAGTGGACATAAGCTCATTAGTAATTAAATATAAAATAAGTAGAACTCCACTAAGTCCTAAATACATTAGTGAAGTATTTCAAAGCCTTTTTAATTACATTACATCATTAAGTACAAAAGGATACAGATAGCCACACCTAGTTCTACATAGGTGACCTCATCAATCATAAAGTTACAGAAAAATTATGAATCATGTATTATGTTACTAGGAAGTAATCCAATTCTTAGAGGCCTAAGAAGTAATACAGTACAGTATCACTCAATATAGATTAAACAACGTCTACAGTCATACATTGAGCTATTACAGGAAATACAGCTATCACTATATTTCCTCCTGGTACTATACTTATTACAGTATCAGGGAAATAATTAAGTATATATTAGATAATACAGTCATAAGATAAATTTAGCAAACTTATTTAAAATAAATAAATTATATATAATAAGTTACATTATATATTAATTCTAATATCAGAGCATACAGCTATCAATTTACGAATACTATGACTACTCCTAGAATTAAAAGTCGACGCGTGCCTCTAGTCTCTACAGTAACTAAAATACAAAAGGACCACAGACTAGCTAAGCAAAAATTTGACGACATGATTAAAGAGGTTTATCAGCGATTTCAAATTTCTTTCAATATTGTGCCGTATTAAACACAAGAGACAGTCAGATTTGCGAAGCATTTATATCACAGACATCTCATACACATCTTTTACCATCATACAGCTACACCTATCTACTACAGATCAACATTTTTGGACCATGTTCCTGACATAAACGTATCTTTATTCGAGAAAGTCCTAAATTTCCTAAAATACAACAGATACATCACAATTGACTACATCTCACATATCTTAACAAAAGACGACTTCTACCAGGGGATTTATCTACGCAGTTCCAGAAATACCCATTTTAAGAGGCAACCTAAAGTAGATCCTACTCTCATAGCAGAGGAAATATTTGAATCAGCTCATATCACAACACTAGAAAGTTAAGTTAACTTAAAAGACAACTTTCAACTCCTCAGAAGCGTCAAGTGACGATCGTATAGAAGGCGACAACGAAGCTTTTAACTCCAATTCTAAAGGCTCATTACAAGGTACAAAATTGAGAAATTCTGAACCAAAGGACAACTTTTATCCTTCGCCAACATCGAGTGAACAGGAAGAATTTTCACAACGAGCGACACCTACACCACCTGTTGGACCTTTAGCAGGCGAAAGCAGAAGGGGTGCCGGCCCTTCCATTGATATGGCGGCATTACAATTGCATAAGCATAATGCTCTTATTTAGAGAGTCCGCAGAATTCAAATAAAGGTGGAACTACACAACGGTTTAGTCAACAATTACCAAACTAACACGACAACAACCATAGAACCTGTACTACTTTCTACAGTCTCAGCTGATGTCTATAATCAAGATTTAAAAGCTATTGCTCCTGAGATAGCTGCTCAACAAGTAGGTTGTTATCAACACCATGAAGATGTAGCACCAGATGGCATCACAGCAACTACTGAACTCACTGATGCATTATGGATTTACGAAAACTTAGATAAAGCTTACACTAAGGTAAGAACAGAGTTGGGTATCATCATTCAAGCAATAGCAGTTGTGACAACTGGGACAAAAATGAAGACTTAAAAATTGAGTTCACCCATATTCCACTGTAGTTGCAGTATGTGGCCTACATTTAAATCTCAATTCACTTCTCTAGTCATCACAGTATGCTTCAGTCGACAAGCTTCGACTATTACGTGATGCTCTTAAAGATAGTCTATCTATAAAAAATATAACGGATTTGGGGATATCGAATAAAAATTGGTCAATAGCTTGGCAGAGACTTGAGAATCGGAATTACAATCCCAGACAATCTGCTACTACATCACTCAAACTTATAGTGAAACGAAAACCGATGAAAAAACAATCTGATGACCACATTTTTCGTATGATTAATACAGTAATAACCGTACGAGCTCAGCGTCATTAAGTCGAGTTAGACGGTGTAGCACTTGATGAAATCCTATTTTCAGATTACATCTTATCACAACTAGATTCTACGACAATAACAGAATTTAACGCATCATTGCTTGATGAAAAGATTCCTTATTTGGATTATACAATTGACAAATTTGAAGCTTTGGCTAAACATATTGCCACATTCAAGGCCATGCATGAAAATCATACTAACTCTCTATCCACATCATCAAGCTTACACAAAGGTACGCATAAAAAACGAAAAACCCTTCACAACATTTTTTCAAGTGATTCCTCATCTAGTTCAGATTAAAGTATCACTTCTGATGACTCAACAAGTAGTAAACAATCAGCATCAAGTCATTGCTCATACAAGGTTCGAAAAAAAACATAAAGTTTCAGGGCAAAGCAGAGATGGCAATTCTAAACAAGAGGAAAAAGATCTCCCTAAACCTCAAGTTAAAACTCTACCTTTAAGTCAATTTGTATACAGTTGCAAATTATGTGGCGGCATAGGACATAAACTCTTTGAATGTCCAACAATGCAAAGTTTCACATTATTACAACGAAACCAGTAGATTTAAGAAAAGGGTAGATGTTACAACTGCCTGGGAGATCATTTAAGCATTAACTGTCCTTCTTACGAACTTGTATGGTTTGCAACAATTGACTATAAGTCAATAGCTTACAGCTTAAATAATTCTGTTGTATTTAATATTTACTGAAATTATTCAGGTCGAGCATAGATTTTCATAAACTTCGCACAAGTGGCTAATATCAAAGAATACAGTTAATAAACAGTTAACAACATAAATAAAATTAAGCGATATTCTTGCTCCAATTTAAAGTTTGTAACCGGGATATTTTTATAAATATATTACTCGACTCACCTAACCCTGTTACTTAGGTTCTTTTGTAGGTTTAATACTGCTAAATTTAATAAATTACGGATTGTTTATAAATGACCTCACGAGTAAGGTTGATGTGACTCTTGAAATATTAATGCAATCCCATGGTAAAGACAGCCGTTTAGACAATGCTGAAAGCAGATTACAGCGTCATAGGGTCTAAAAATGAAAATATTTGGATGACATAATTTATAGACGATCCTTTTCTAATTTTAGGCTTGTTCGTATTCAAATAACACAATGCCAATAGTTTTTAAAAATATAAGAAAACTAAAAAAGTGGTACGAGGGACCCTTGGGTAAGGTAAAATTCCTATAAAATTTCTTATATGATTTTTTAGTTTTTTATTTCGACCAATTTTGAAAATTAAAAATTCAGTTTTTGGCGCCAGAACGCAATTTGCACCGATATGATTATAAACGTTATGAACCCACCACGAAGTACAAGTTCTGATAGCGTTTGCTTTATTTCAGATTTCACACTTGGAAAATGTCCCATGTAAGCAGTGCAAGTCAATCAGTCCGTAATGAGCTTTTAAAAAAATGACCGAGGGTCACATTTTCTTAAACAAACTACCTTAATTTGAGCCCAAACGAGCCCGATAAAAAGAAATCGTTCTCTGCCGTTTGTTTTTCTCCCACTACCTCCTCCCAAATGATTAGCAATGAGTTTCGGTCTTTTAGGGAAAATTTTTCCCAACTTATTGAGCTTTTTCCTCAATCTAAGTAAACCCCTCAGGTACTAAAAGTACATTCTGCCTACCTACAAAAAATGTTGAAGACTATTACTAATATGCATAACAGCATGTTAATATATTGAATATATAAATAAATAATAAACACGAACATTATTGGCAAACTGAAACAGCATAAAATCAAAAAATAATAAATTATACTATAAATTGTATTAGCTTATTAGCTTTGCATTGTATGTAGCTATGTATAATATATTATGCATTACCATTATACATTTTATAATTAAATTATATATAATATATCAAATATCTGTAGGTGTATTATTCATGGTTATGGTAAGACACAATTTAATAAACATCAAAATATTAGGCAACAAACATAAAATTGTCGTGCTTTTGATTAGTAATATGTATATAATTAATTAAATTCCTAATTAAACTTAATTATAAAAAATGCCATCTAATATTTCATAATCAGAGTAGAATTATAATACTTCTTAACACATTATTGAATGTTATATGAATTATATTCAAAAGTTAAAATATTTAATAACACAGTTTAGAATAAAATAAAAATTTCTAAAACACTAGAATTTTTAACAAATTATTAAAATCAATAAGAACCACGACGATTGGTGCACACATCATACAAACAATTTATGTATTATATTTAGGATATTTTTAGTCAGCAGATATTACTTTTTGGCTGACAGGTGGTGTGTTGCTTTGAAAAATAATTTCGGGCAGTCACCACATTTTATTATTAAACCATTGACAGTCACCCACTTTTATCAGCGCAATGCACCACACAAATGGTCACCCTCTTTAATTATTGCAACACGATAAAACACCCACTTTAGTCACTGTAGCACCAACCACCACTGTTGCCGTTGCAAGTTGCAACACCACAAATCATATTATTGATTAACGATACAATTACATTTTACTCATAACGAAGTATTACCAAATGCACAGCGACAGCAGATTAAAAAGTAGCAGGCTCTGCCTTTGCACTCCGGTGTGCCGTGGTGTCTATATTATTTAAGTTATTATTTATTTAGTATTATTTGACTTACAAGGGAATGGTTTTACATTGTACGCGCCAAATTCAAAAAGTCATATCTACAAAAATCAGTCTACTTTCAAATAGAAGAGATCCAAAGTAACTCGATTGCATTTTGCATTGTTTGGTCACAAAAGCCCGCCAAAGTTTAACAAAATTCAAATTTTAATATTTTGCCGCCCTGTAACTTCTACAGTTCTCATCCGATTTTGACGAAATTTGTTTTTTTTTACGTTTAGACTCTTTTCTACGAAGTTATTTTAGGATTTTTTAAAATTCGAAACTTTTTATTTTTTTGACAAATTTTTAAAACAATATTATTTTTAAGGCCTAATTTTATCAACCAATTTTGTTGAAAAAATTAAAATGTTCGAATTTTGAAGAATCCTGAAACTACTTTTAAAAAAATAATATAATGATTACAATTTATTCATTGGGTCGATTTAACCAAAGTTCATACAACCAGACTCAACCAGTCACTGTGGGTGAGGAAATAGGAGGCTACCGCGTTAGATCGTCTCGGTCTTTGTACCGTTTTACCTATCCCCGTCCCCTCCTCCACAGTAAAGAAGTCTCATTCCCTAGGCCCCTACAGTAAGTAGTGGTCACTAAGGAGCACCGAAGGAGATTGGGGTTCAATTAACCATCCAGTGACGTTCACCGTACAACACCGAGCCGTAAACGATTAGCAGTGGCCGAGGATTGAAGCCGGGTCAGAGACTGTGAATTTCGTTACAGTTTATTTAGAAAATAGCTTAAACGTTAGGAAACATCAAATTTCGTCAAAATCAGATGAAAACTGTAAAAGTAATAATAATACCTTGTTTCTTAAAAAAGTGCACAACGTTCTAATTACGTGCTATCATGAACATGTTATTTGAATTTTGTGTGAATACTGCATTTTGTTTTAAACGAAAAATGGTTATAGGCCATTTTGCTTCTTTACAGACGATATGTAGGCACTTTAACGTATACTCTATGTAGATATTGCAGTATAATTCCTAGACAATAATTATTTGTATTTAATACGATAGCAGATGCTGAATTTTGTTAGTTATGAAAACAATGATATCTCATTTAATTAAGTGTCTTCATCACAGCAAACTGCCGATGTCGATGTTGAGCAGACACAATTGTCCGTGGCAATACGCGACTGTTTCCATTATATCCTATTCAATATAATACATTTTTTAAAGGCTTCTGTCTACCTGTCTGTCTGCTTTTAAGCCTGAGGTGACACATAATCCAGCAAGGGTTTAAACTATCAGTCCCAAATTTTGAATTTAAAAACGCCGTTCTAACGTGAACATGACAGAAAAATCAGTTCCGCTGTATGTATAAGCCTGAGTTTAGATTGCATATTATAGATTAGTGAACGCTGAAATAAATATTGCAATTACGATTAAGACACTTTAAAAGACAAGAGACTGAGGTAGACTGAGAAACTCATTAGGATGCGTAAATTATAAATAAAGAAGTTATACAGGTAAAAGAAAGAGCTCACAAGATTTAATTTGGAGCAATTGTAACGTCAAAAATTTAGTCAGTCAGTCACACACACAAACACAAGTCAGAGTAACCAAAAATAAAATGAAAATAAAAATAATAATATATTATCAGTAAAAGCTTCTCTATTCAGAATAATAATCTCTCGTGATCTAATGTGGGAACTCAGGGAAGATAAATTCTAATTATATTATGCATTATTATGCATTCTTTATATAAAAAATTTCAAAAAATACACGATTTTACAGTAAGACTTTTTTAAAAGGACCCAGAATTCCTATTACAGATTTTTGAACTGACGCAGTTTTGGTTTTATACATTTTTTAAACTTATGGATTTGCTTCAACACCGTCAATACATTCAATTGTGACTGTTTTATTTTCAACTATCCTAAAAAATAGAATGTCTGCTACTGCTAACCTTAACGACGATCCAAGTAAAAGGTGACTTTCCGATATGACTGTCCCTTCACCGTAAGACAAGCTTAGTCAGCATGATCAAAACAGACAAAACTCATGCTTTGATGCTTTGACGCTGGCCTAATGTTCCGTTGGTAATAACTTAATTCACTAAAACAAATTCAATTCATCATATGTAGCACTTATCGGATTCTCCAGGTATATACCTATAACCCAGTGCAGTGACTGTACCAGCATGTGAATGTTAACATACATTTCGCCTCGGTATGAACGACACAAATGTCTGAACACCACCTATAGAGCGTTCATAAATGAAGTCAGTCACAATGCACAGCTGGTATCTTACAAACTAATATGTAATATGTATTATAATTGGATTGTGGCTATAACACGGCCGACCTGATTGCAGTCTAGGTAGATTATCCTTCTCTTCAGAAGCAATGAACACTTTCCCTTTCGGAGGGATACAGTGCTAGGTATTTGCACTTGAATGTACTTCGAGACCAAGCCGAAGTGCAGACGAGACACCCAACCCCACGTATTGCATTCCGTATATCGACGCAGCGTGAAAGTAATAGCAGATGCTATGGAATGAAGGGCGCAATGTATGGTCTGCTGAATGGTATTGCAACTATGCTACTGCACAAAAAAATTGCTGTTAGCCTGTTAAGCACAATAAGCTAACAAATTCAATTCACTTCTATTATTCTAACACAAAAAAATCAAAATGCAATAAATGTGGGGGCAACTTAAAGCACAGATATTTACTGTGTTTAATTTTATTTTAAATCGTACGTATTTAATTATGTTAAAGGCAGGTAACCTAGGGTATAGGTACTAGTTGTAAGTATGCACTTTACCCACCTGCTGCAATCCGGCGGCAGTCGGTGTCAGTGTAGGTCTCAGTGACAAAGCATACATATATAATGGGATAAGTTTAAACAAAATAGGATGGGTTGATTATACGCGTTCCTCGCGTACATATTATACTACTTTGAAATTCCACAAACAGTAAATTCAGTCAAAGAAATAGAACGTCATGATAATAGAAAATGTTCAAATCATTTGGAGTAGGCAAATAAATTACTTGTTTGAGTGGACTCTGGCGTTGCCTGTACGAAGTAAATACCCTGTAGCTACAAGTGTGTAGTTACCTGTCTCCCTAATGCAAGTACATATAGGCGTACCGTGAATGAAAGATCGAAACGTCCCAATTTTAATTTAATTTAGCTGGGGTCAAATTAAGCTATGTCACAAAACAATAAATAGAATTGATGCGTAAAGGTAATTACAAGGTTTTAAAAAGTATTTAGTTCTCTACTTACACGTTTTTTAAAGACTGTACAATTCTTTATTTATATTTTTTTGAAAGTACCAAAATTTTCCACGTTCCTATTTATTTAGAGTAACGAAATGTACTATTACCTTGCTTTTCTATTTAACACGTGTTTTAAAAATAGTAAAATGTTCTACTATTTTGTGCTTCCTAAAAAGTGCAATATATTCTATTTAGATGCTTCTTTCGTGTCCAAACACAGCTTTAAAGTCCCGACCATATTTATTTTGTTCTTTTCAAAAATTTATATCCAAGATTATTCAACGCTAAATTTTGAATTATAATAATCGCGTAGGTAGGTAATTGCTTACGGACATTTACATCAATTTACACGGGCCTTCTAAAATATTTGTTTTTAAATTTTTGATGCAATCAGAACATTTTAATTAGTTATAATTTTACACACGCTTATAGTTTCATATCTTGTAAATTATGCACACATTATTCAAACAAACAAAAATTATTTAGAAAATATTTTAAATTTTTAAAATCTTTTGGCAATAAAAGACTGTTTAGTTATTACTTTTGGCGTCGAGTCCTTGGACTAAAAGCAATGCTTGCCTCTTACAGGAACAACGGAAGTCAAAGCGTACCCCCTATATTTTTTAGCGAAATAAGTATTTGTAAATACTGAACCAGTATACCGGCTTATCCCTTACAACAAGTCGTTTACTAAACAGTTTTTTCAATGCCAGGTAGTATTTATATACTGTCGCTGTAGAAGCCACCTAATGGAGAACAAAGCAGGATTGGCAAAGTCAAAAACCAAAGTTACTGAAAAAAGAGTCCATCACAACGAGTTCGAATGCAGCAGTCTCAAACCATTTCAAAACAATACTGTCTTTAACTAAAAGATCGTGGGGTTGTGTACTTTCACCTTCAAACATAACCCAGAGCCCTTAATACTGACTCTAAAGTCTAAGATTTAGCAGAATGCCACTTAAGACATCCTGATTGAACTTTACGATGGACGATGGAACCACCTCAAGTACTTTTGGAATTGCTATAGAACCCTTGGAAAAGTGAGCTGAGAAAAATGTAACATTGTGACCACTTTGTGCAAATTATTCAACAAGTTGCAAAACATAAGGGCGATGACTGTAGGTTCTGTAGCCAAATAAAAATAGAATATTCTTTTTCTCAGTTATAAAAAACATTTCGATAGTCATTCCTGTCCAAGTTATGTCCAAACTCATGAGGTGGAAGATGGAACACAGAACTCAAAACTGCACTTCACTAAGTACACTCCGCTTCGCTTAATAGTCGAGTGTGGCAAGAGTTCCAAGTTGCCTTTGCGGTCCTAGTTCGAGTTCAAAAAAATATTAGGGACCAATGTCGCAGTATATTTCCTACCCTTGGACATTTTCCACCTAAAAATGATGGTTGTTGTAAAGTGCAAACACAGTATAGCATCTTAAGTGCAGTTGGAGCACTGGCAGTACGGACACACATGCTGTGAGATATTATAGATTTGCTTATTAGCAAAAAAGGGATATATAATATTTTGAAATGAAACATTTCGTAATATTTGTAAACTTTCTCAGCAATCTTTACGACTTTTATTGCGTGGACAAAAGGTTTAACTTTGCTAGGCCTACATTATTAAAAACTGAAAAAACTTAGTCTTTCCAAATTAGGGACCAGGCACCATTGACGATACCTAAGTTTAGAAAATTTCAGTTCCCACTCCAACCCCTTCGTGAACCTCCTAAACTTCGCTTAAATAACAATGTTTAACATGTTTTTATTATTTTTATGCAACATACTCGCACCAATAATGGAATTATTTGTAATCAGTCCCACATTTACATAAAACAACAGTAGTAGAAGACAGTTTATTCCTGCTAAAATCTATTTGTGTTTATCAATAAAATACCTGACATTTGAGCGACACACTTTTAAGTTATAAACCTTAGCTTGAAATGTAGACAGCCTATATCATAAACCCATTTAGAGCCGGGCACTATTGATTCCACTCTAAAATACGAAATTTAAGTCATTTAAACGCAAATGTAAGGAAACATTTGATGAATTGAGGATTAGTCGAGACAGAATGAATGCCAAGCCTTAGCGTCTCTGTGATAGTTATGCTTAGTGTGTATAGGTGATGATGAACTAAAGTTTAATGTTGCTGCAAAAAATGAAGCAGCTGAGGGTTAAACGTTACTAATTACAATTTACTTGGGACTTTATTTACACGCACACAACTTTAATGTTCTTTGTTTGGATATGTTTTTTCTTCTGATCTACCACACGGTGAGCTCGTTGCTTGAGAAGAGGAGTGAGGCAGATTTGGGAATGTTAGAATGTGGCTTGGGTAGGAATCTGATTAAAAGTTTAGGGTCATGCTTATCAGTCTGATAAGATGTTGCTAATGCTAAGGGATAGAGAAAGTGATTTTAGCGGAGTTCAGAATTCACATCATTACATATACATACTTGAATAAATATTGAATAATATTTTACTTATTGCTAACTTTTCTGAACTTCTGTTTTACACAGAACATATACCCCCTCTTGGTCCATAGGAGCAACAATCGAGGTAAACTTGATTACATAAACTGAACAATATTATAATTAGGTGTCCAATGGTAGTCGGCAGCGTTTCACTTTAGGTCGTTGAAACAACTTGCCATTAGCTGTTCTCACTGTAACGACTCGGACAAGCCGTCTTCTTCCTTGTGAACTTGAGTGACTCAAGCCATATACCATCGGAGGGGTGGCAAGTTTTCCTGTTTGATAATGACCAGATCCTCTTCTCGTAAGTTGTCCTTTTACTGTGTCCATCCCTTTGAGCAGGCCTGTAAACTGGACCAATACTTCTTTCTACATCGGTTCCATAAGCGTTGGGATAGCTGCTGGACTCGTTGCCACTGGTTAAGACGGGGTTCAGATTGAACAGGTCGACTTCTGGCCAGGCTGTTAACGGACGCAGCTTTGGCGGAGTTGTCTTCACTTCGAACTTGGTTCTATTTGGACGAAGAAAGAAGCTTCTTGATCTGAGCGACTCAATTACCGACGAATGTTGACCATCAGTTGGCGTTAGATGTAATCCAGGCTAGGAGTATGAGAAAGTCCGTCCAGGCGTAGGCCTCCGGAGTGCCGGAGTCAAGTTGAGTAAGTGCTTTTGATACCCTTGAGATGAGCTCCGCCAAGAGAAGGGCTCCGCATAGCTCCAGTTGGGGAAGAGTAGCTCGCTTAACTAGAGTCACATATGTCTTTGAAATGAGTAGATAAGGAGTAGAGTGATTTGTAACAACGTACACTGCTACTGCGTAAGCCTTATTTGAGGCATCCGAGAAGCCGTGTAAGGTGAATGTTTATTCGGCGGAAGGCAGCACCCACCGTGAGATGCGAATTGATTTTAGTTTTTGGAGAGCTTCACGATACCAATGTTAAAGGAGTGGGCTGGGGGGTTCCTCATCCCACATTATTTGTTCTGCCGAGAGTAATTGCATTAGCAGTTTGGCTGTAACTGTTACTGGTGCCACCCAACCGAGGGGATCAAAAACTTTATCAATGTCTGATAGCACTGTCTTCTTGGTTTGGGGACGTCTATCAGAAGGAGCGACACTAAACAAGAAGTCATCGGAGCTAGCATTCCATTATGTATCTAGGGTCTTCATTGCGTCGGCATCTGTAAAGTGGAGTAGTATCTCTGTCTCTCGGTTTTCTTGTAGTATGGATTGAAGAACTGCTTCGTTGTTGCTCATCCATTTCTTTGAAAAACGCTTTCCGCTTTGGAGCAGCTGACTAATTTTGCGAATCAGGTGGATCGCCTTGTCTGTTAAGGGAGCTCCTTCAATGAAGTTGTCCACGTAAAGGTCACGCAGCACTACGCGAAAGGCTTCATAAAACTCTTCTGCCTTGTCACTTGCTACTTGGTTGACGGTGCGAGTAGCCAGGAACGGTGAGCTGGCCTGCCCAGCCACCACAAAGGTGAGCTAATAAGCGACAGGTGGTGAGGCATCGGAGGAGCGCCAGATGATTTTCTGGAGATCTCAGTGGTCGGGGTGCAACTTTATTTGTCGGAACATCTTGACTATGTCTGCCACTAATGCGACTTTGTGCATACAAAAGCGGAGAAGATGATTCAGGAGGTTGTCCTGTACGCATAGTCCAACCCAGAGTGTGTCATTAAGAGATATGCCTGTGCTACTTTTTGTGGAAGCGTCAAATACCACTCGGAGCATCGTGGAAGTGATGGTGGCGTTAATGACGGCGTGATTTGGCATGTAGTAAGTTCCTGGTCTGTCCTTCAGTTGCTGCTGAGGATAGACCCTTTGCATGTGTCCCGAGGTAAGCATGTTGCTAAGGTCGAGATAGTACTGCTCCTGCTTGTGAGGATTTTGTCGGAGTCTCGCATCTTCTTGTAACCATCTGCGGGTGGCTGATTTTTGCGACTGTTGAAATAGTTGTTCGGTTTCCTTAATGGGGAGGCGGAGGACAAGTCTTCCGTCTGCCTTTTGTGAGTGTGTAGTTAGGAAGTGCTTTTCACACTTCTTCTCTTCCTGGGACTGTACCTTGTTGCTGAGTTCCTTCAGCTGCCAGAAGTTTTGGAGGTCTTGGTCGAGGTTGGATACAGTAGCATGGTGTGTATAGACTTGATGGTTGCTGGCTTCGACCTTGCCATGAAAGTCTATCTAAAGATGGTGTGAAAAGCAGTAGGAGTCCCTGGTGGACCCTTTACCTTCCCTTCTAGCCTAATGTCGGAGTAGCAGTCCGCCCACAGAAGCATTTCGACTGGAGCGGGTCGGGTAAATTTCTTTTTAGCTAGTTGCAGGCCTACAAGATGAGAAAATTTCTGAGGGTTAATCTGACACGTTGGTAGACGGCCAGTGATGGTTTTCACAATAACGGCTGCAACTGGGACCACTACTGGGTTTGTTTTGCTTGAAAAGGAGACACTGAAATGGGCCACACCGGAGAAAACTCCGGTGGGAGCTGACTGGAGCCTGTATACTTCAGTCCTTACGGAATCTATCGTGAGTTGGAGTCGTTGGGTGCCGTGCTCCGTTATACAGCTGATTTGACTTCCACTGTCTAGTGGTGCTTTTACTTGGTGTATAGTGCCATGAGGATCTCGGGTCTGTACCATGACCATTGCTAAGAGTGTGTTAAAGGTGTTAGACGTAAGTGGACTTGGGTTGGAAGCGTGAAAACTTGCTGTTTCTGTCGCCGGAGCTGCTGTCGCCGGAGCTGCTGTCGCCAGAGCTGGCGAGTTCGTCCTATCCTGGCCTTCTTAATTATCTTGATGGAGAAGTGTGTGGTGGCAACAAGAAAATTTTCAGCAAGTGTGTTCAGAGTTGCACTCTCTGACCAAGTGGTTCCGTCCCAGGCAGTTGAAGCATAGTCTCTTTTCTTGCACAAATTGCTTCCGGTCCCCGACTGTCTTGTCAAGAAAGATCTAGCACTGGGTAAATCCATGAGTGTCTTGACACGCGGAGCACTTCTACGTTGAGGAGGAGGAGGTGGAGCTTACACCGTGGTTGAAATCAGCCTTCTTTTTTCCTGGTGGTTGACTAGACAACGCATTCTTCCATAAAGTTGGTCCACCGTCCATGTCCGCGTCGATTTGGTTGTTTAGAAACTTGAACATCTCGGTTATGTTCATAAAAGCTTGATTAGGAGTACGATTCCACGCGCGGCGGCTTTCGTTGTCAATCTTTTCCCCCACAAGAGTTGTCGTGACAGCATGCCACTGATCGACCGGCTGTCGGAGCTTTTGGAGCTGCTAAGGAATTTCTGGTGTGGAGTCCACCAACTTTTGGAGGTCTCTTGGCTGTCCGGAGTAAGCGCTAGGAAGATGAACGAGACGAAACACTAGAGAGACTTCTAACTTTTGGCAGTTTAGGTACCGTTTTTCTAGTAACGTCCAGGTTATGGAGTAGTTGCAATCCGTGACAGGACTGGACGAGATTAGCTAGATTGCTTCCCCTTTGAGTACGGCCTTGAGGTACTGTAGTTTTGCTTCGTTAAAGTCGGTTGTTTGCATGAATTGTTGACTTGAAAACGTCAGCGAAAGACATCCACTCTTCAAGGTCTCTGGCGAATGAGGAAACTAAGAGGTCAGGCAGTTTGCCGAGCTATAGCCCTGAGAAGGTTGTCGTCCCTCCGGGCGGTGGAGGCGGAGCACGCTGATTGTGGCTCTGGATGATGTCCAGGAACTTTCCTATGGAGTTGGTCCAAGCCACAAAAAACGTTCTTAAGTCGAGAGCGACTCCATTGTAGGCATCAGTATCGTAAGGTGCCTTAAACATCTGGTTGCTAAGGTCCTCGAACCTTTTGTACTATGCTTCTAACCGATTCTTGAGGACGTCTGCTCTTCCTCGAGAAACTTGAGTGGACAAGTGACCTTGAATGACAAGTTGGTCATTCAGAAACTGACTTTGCAAAGGAAAAAGTTTATTTTTGAGTGTGGCGCCAGCCATTGTCTTGTCTTTGATACTAAACTTGCTGCACGGGTGACGGCGGACTTGAAGTACACTGACTGTAGAGATTTCAGAGTTCACTCATTCTTTGGTTGTGTCACCACGCCGTTGAGAAGGAAAACGTTACTTTTGAACTGATTATGGGTCACTTTCACAGAGTTTGACTGTTAAGTTTTTCGTAGGTGTCCCTAGGAGGGCGCAAAAATGTAAAGTGACATTTGACGAATTGAAGATGAGTCAGGACAGAATAAATGCCGAGCCTTAGCGTCTCTGTGATAGTGACGCTTGTTGTGTATGAGTAATAATGAACTAGAGTTTAGGGTGCTGCGAGAAATTAAGTAGCAGAGGGTTAAACGTTAGTTATTAAAATTTACTTGGGACTTTATTAACACTCACACAACTTTGATGTTTTTTGTTTGGATCTCTATTTTCTTTTGATCTACTACACAGTCAACTAGTTTCTTGAGAAGAGGAATGAGTCAGATTTGGGAATGTTAGAATTTGGCTTGGGTAGGAATCTATTCAGAAGTTTGAAGACAAGCTTATCAGTGAGATGTTGCTAATGCTAAAAGAAAGGGAAGGTAATTTTAGCAGATATCAAAATTCACATCATTACATATACATGCATGAATAAATATTTAATAATATTTTATTTAATGCTAACTTTTCTGAACTTCTGTTTTACACACAACAGCAAATATTTAGAAAAATAAAGCTTAATTTGAGTTCGTTGAGATATTCCAACAGTTTTAAACTTGCTTGCAAAATACTATAAATTGGACTTTACTTTTTTACTTAAGTTGGGCAACTTTAGTAAACTTAAGGTTTACTGGCCTGAGCACCACTTATCAAAGAACTAATCGCAATTGAGAATTCTACTTTATTGCTTAAGTGTTAAGTGTTTGAAAGTTGCAATTGATAATAAAATGCATTCTTAAACTTTTTTGTTAAATTTTTTAGGTTCGACGTAATAAAATAAAATAAGTTAATGGTCTCAAAAATCCGGCGCTTCGCGCCGGATTTGTCGACCGGTGGCGGGCCCGAAGTAGATGCTGAGCTACGACAAAGGCACATGATAATTTATATTACGCTAAAAGATGATATAAGATTTATGGAAGCTCCTCCACAATCAATAAGACATATACCAATGTTCGTAGCATGTAATTTAATATAGCTAAATTTTTTTAATAAATTGCACCAATCACAAATAACGTCATTATAGACAATATCTGAATATCTGTTACGCTTATAGGTAAGTACGTGACATGTAGTTAAAATAGGATGAAAACAAATTTAAAGTTGGGACTTGGGATACTGGAAACTATGGTATTTGAAGAACGTTATTAAAGACGATCTCTGAACATGTATAACACATATAGGTCAGTCCGTGGCATGTAAAAGAAATTTTCACGTGACATCATTTGCGCGTCACCCTCAACCTGCTTATCTAATAAGAATGCGATTTCATCTGGGTGGGGGTGTCTAAAAGAAATTTTTGCCTGACGTCAGTTGCGCGTCACCTCTAACCTGCTTACCTTATGTAAATTCAATAGCAGCTGAGTGGGGCTGTCTCAAAGAAATTTTCACGTGACGTCCTTTGCGCGTCACCCCTAGCCTGCTAACCTAATGTTAATGCGATAGCAGCTCAGTGGGACTGTATAACATAAATTTTCACGTGACGTCATTTGCGCGTCACCCCTAGCCTGCTTACCTAATGTTATTGCAATAGCAGCTAGGTGGGGCTGTCTAACAAAAATTTTTACGTGACGTCATTTGCGCGTCACCTCTAGCCTGCTCACCTAATGCTAAAGCGATAGCAGCTGGGTGGGGCTTTCCCACATATATTTTCACGTGACGTCATTTGCGCGTCACCCCTAGCCTGCTTACCTAATGTGAATGCGATAACAGCTGGGTGGGGGTGTCTAGAAGAAATTTTCACGTGACGTCTTTTGCGCGTCACCCCTAGCCTGCTTACCAACTGTGAATGCAATAGCAGCTGGGTGGGGGTGTTTAAATGAAATTTTCACGTAAACCTGGCTTGGAAATGGTGCTATGCATTTCGTTTCATAGCTGGGCATATGTCTTGCGCTCAGCTATGTTTATCGCTACCCCCGTTTTTATGGTGCTTACTTCTGAATTTCGTGACCTTTGTCAGTTTAACATTTAATTGCTAAGCAATGGTCAGTTCGATTACAGTGAAAAAACAATACAGACCTGCCGGCTTGCTTTTGTGATTGTTTTAAAAATGTTCTAAGACAATAGTGTAAACGGTTTGACCTGTAGCGTGGGGCCAACAGACGGACAGACAGACGGACAGACGGACATGACCATTTCATTAGATGCTTGCTCAGCATCTAAAAATAGTTTAACGCTATGCGTCTGTTAGAACACTTACAGTGTACTTGTTGTGTGTATTGTAACGATACATAGCAGTAGAGTGCGTATATGCGATCATGCCTTTAGTGTGATCAGTGGCTGGTGCTAAAGCACAAGCTGCATCAGAAATCCTTTACTACCCGGTAATGATAGCTTTTACTCTTAACTAACGACAGTATAATTTAGGGTGCGAAACTTTGAGAACCTGGGCAGAGTAAAATCGCCGAAGTCCGAATATCAGAATAACTCGTATTCCGAATTTTTTTCCGAGTTTTCAAATTTCAAAATTTCTAGTGTTGTACATTTTAGAATTAAAAAACGTGTGCAACGTGATTGATACATTCATTACCAACTAGTTGAAGATACTGTTTGAGATTTTCGTACGGAGAGTTCCCACTAAAATAGATGAAAGGTCAAAGTGTCAAATCCGGGAGTTGTGCTATAATGTGATTATTCTATGAGCTCTAAATGTGATCAGAGCTGCAGATGGCTAAAAGCATCGAATCAACTCAGTTTATCAAACAGCTTAATAAAATAAGTTGACAATGCTGTTTTACATCATTAGGGATCGTCCATAAAGGATGTCGTCCGGATGGGTGTGGGTCCAGTCAGATTTTGAAGACATATTACATATAGCGGTTTAAGTAATGTTGATATCATGACAATCATGACATATAGGTGAATGGGTCCTAATAAAATTTTAATTTGGGTGACATTATTTATGAACCATTTCTTACAGCAAATTTTGATTTTTTGTAAATTAGAAAAATGGGTGGGTATTAAAATTCAGTGTATCGTTAGCATTATTGCTCAAGATAAATCCACTAGTTCAGGATTTCCTCGATCATTTATGCAATTGCTGTTATCACATGTTACAGATGCCGAATTATCGTTTATTTTATTTTTACCCACCAAGATGTGGAAATCATTTATGGGTAACCCCTTAAAAATCTCCATTAAATGATGTCATCGTTCGGGTCAGCTGGTCTAGCCAGATATTAATGACTGATGACATTCCATTTTAAAATAGTCGCTTACTCAATGGTAAGAGATCATCCGTAAATGATGTCAGGGGTACGGTTAGTGGGTCAGCTAGGACTTGATGACAACGTATGTTAAAGATATCAATCTATTCTACACAATGGTTTGGTTGATGACAGGGTAATCATAGGGTCGTAGAAACGGACAAACTTCGATGACATCATTTATGGGCAACCCCTAAAATGATAAAATAGTGGTGGGACCAAATGTCATTAATTTTGTGACGCCATTTGCAGACCACCCCAAAACATGTGATTTTGTATTTTACGCATGTAGTGTTATTTAAACTCTCATAAATGGAACCTATTATCGCATTATCTTTCATTTTCCATCTTATCTGAAAGTTTTCTAGTGTGATCACATAAAAGGCACTAACTTTCACTGTAATATTAATGCAATTTTAACATGATCACATTTTGGGACAAGGTGATCACATAAACAGCATTTTTCTAATTTCGAAAATTATCGAAGTGATTTCATACAATTTGGTACAAGTCTTTAATAAAAATATTAATATCGTACACTGTTTACTGTTTTATACCTAAAATTGTTTGTAAGTCAATTGAGTCTCTCAGACTCAAAACTTCATTAGTATGAATTATAAATTATCTAACTATTAAATCATCATTTTTAATTATTATTATGCTATTATATAGTAAATATTTTTTTATGATGAAGATAAACAAACATTGTCATGCAACAGGCTTCAAATAAATTCAAATTCAGTTTATTTATACTATTTATTAGTGCCAGCTACGGTGTCGGTGTCGGTGTGTGATCAGTTTGATGCATATATCATTAATATCGTATCGATTATATTTTATCATACATTTACATACGTTTTGATTTTAGTACTTCTGATATTTTTTTTATAACAGTATGAGTCCAAAAAGACAGATCGATCACTCTTAAACTTTTTAGGCTCAAATACCCCACTACAGATACGACCGACTCAAAAAATCGTTCAAATTTTATGACTCGTCGGGCCGTTTGAGCTTTTTGAGCTTTTTGAGCATGAGTTTGAGTTTGAGTTTGAGTGAACTTTATTACAGTGTCTGGTTTATTCAATACAATTGTACTGATTTTCAATGAAGGGCACTATCATAATTTTACATACTTAAATTAAAAATAAAAAACTAATACAATACACGCACACATTATCAAAGCTAATCAATGACTAAATACCAATTAATCCAAATCTCAGTGAGCCCGGAGAGAAAAAAATTAGCCCGACCGTGCCTTTTCAGTTTTTGATTTTACTGACCGGGGCTCAGGTCATTGGACCGGTCCCCACCGGTCAACTGCTCCGTGTCTTACACTGCATGTAATTTTAGTGTATTATAGCTCTTAAGTCAACGTGGACTAAATTATTGAGTAGCCGTTAAAGCTACTCACTAAATCTGCTTACGAGAGTAAATGTGGGCTCGTGACACTACGGAGTGTGCTGAGATACGGAGATTGAATCCCGGTGACAGTGATGATTTCCTAATTCACATGTACTTCGCAGAGAATATTTTCTACTGTCTCTCTATGTAGCAGTGTGCTACAGAGGAAGAAAAATACAGTCGGGGCTGGCCTAGCTGATCATGCTCGATGTTGAGTGGTTATACAGTTATCCGTAGCAGATCTAATTCCGACTCGGTAGCTATAAACCAAGGATAATGAGCTTAAGCCTAATCTGAATCTGAAAGCTGAATTAGGTTAAACTTGTTGTTAAGCTAAAGCTTAATCGGAATCCAAAGAGCAAAAATTCAGTAAGCCTAATCTAAATCCAAATCCTAATGTTCACAAGAAGCTGAATCCGTAAGCTGTATTTTTATGGCTTTTGGATTCAGCTTTTTGCAAAACATTCAATTTTTCATTTCTAGCAACTTTTGCTACGCTCTTGTATATATACCAGTATCATGCAAAAGGCGCAGTTCGCACAATTTAGAATTCCCCACATGTTATATAGAATTGTTTTGAGTTCTACATTCAACCCACAACAAATTCACCTGTTTTCTCCGTAAATCCCTATTTTTTGAAACAAATTTCAAAATGCCACAAACTTTTCACAAATCTTTCCTAAAATTCAAAAATTTCCACAAATCAATACAAAAATTTAAAATTTGGCTCTCGATACAGGACTTTCAAGGACATCTAAGTTCATGATATAATCTAAATACTTAACTACGCATTCTGATACGTACTTAGACATTTGAGGCATATTACTGAGCACTTATTACTGTTTATTAGTACCTAATTACCTAAAATTAAATATTTAATAGGATCAAAGTCGAATGTAAAGGATTTTGGTAGCCGTAAGCTGTTATGCAAATAAGTACGGGATAGCCCAAAACATCTAGCAGTAAAGCTATACACTGGTAACTAGCAAAAAATTATGATTATATAGATCATTTATGTGATCGGGTTTGCCCTAATGGCTATCACTTCTTTAATAGGGATAAATAGCCGGAATTCAAATGCTACTGGAATTAGAAATCTGTGTGGGTAATATTTTTATAGCTTACAATCCAAACTGTCTATAAGGACAAATTGAATAATCAGTCAAACATATTTTTGAATGCAGTAGTATTTGAACAGCGGCTACCAATCACCATAAGACACGCCCTTTCTATATACAGACTTTATTTCCAAGAGCATTGGGGTGTACTTAGCGGCTTAGCTGAAAAAATACATAATTTATATTATGAATTGTAGACATAGGAGATTTTATGATTGCAAAAATCAAAGCTTTGTATATAAAAAGGTAATACCTATGACTAACGCCAGTTATTGTGAACAAGTATTATACAAGTCAGTATGAAAAACGTTAAAGAATTTGTGTACCATTTAATATAATCCCGCTCTCGAAGCTAAATTACGCAAGCATTAAAATTCCACATTTTTACCACAATTTGGGTTGTGGAATTTTAAAAACGCCACAATTTAGCACAATTTACTTTAATTTTTACCCGCGCAATTCAAAACCTCCAATAGGGGTTGTGGGAACTGCGCCCTTTGGTATCATCCCAGCGACATGTGCCACATACAACATTAGAGTTAACTGCAGTAGTGTCAAATGTTTTTGCGTATTATAAGTTACTTTAAGTTTTTACAACTATTTAGACCGCAACTTTAAATGCATAGAAATAAACAAATAATTTCCCCTTGTTATGTTTTTGTCTTAAAGAATGTTGTTATTGTTTACGTGGATTAAAGCTTTAATTTGAGTATTTTTGAAAACAATTACCGCATTACTGTGTTAAATTGAACACATGTTGTGAACATTGTGTCACTGCGTTTCTTTGTTTCTCGTTTAGTTGAAGTTAGTAGCAAGGTTTATTATGTCAAAACTCACACTACGTTAAAGCAATAATCACTTGATTAATTTATTTTTCTTTACGCATAAAATGATTTAAATTGATTAGTAGGCTTGTCTGTTTTAAACGTATTAGGCGAAAAATTAAATAAGTTGCAAACAAAACTGAATAATAAAATTATACAAATCGTATAATTTTAAAAGCGCCTACTTAAATTACCACATACATACTTTGTTATCAAGTGTAATATACCTTTAGCAAAATATTTTACATTTTGATTTATTTTTCCGCGGCGCACATAAAACAACCCTAGGCAATGTGCGGCGTTTGTGCTGCCTGTTTTGCATGACTGTTCTACGGAACGTTGTGGTGATGTGTGTTTGTAGGACGGCGCTTTTACAAGTTTTGCAAAGAATTTATTTTGAAATTTGAACCTGTAGTCTAACACTAACTCCTCTTGTCAATTTATACCACTAAACTCAGCTACTAATTGCTTTTATGGACCAAATGATTTAAAGTTTTGTGTCACCCTTACTACACACACATTGTCTTCCAGTAATCTAAGCCCATTCAATATACGCTTAGCATCCACTTTGGGCTCGCCCAATGACGGTGGACAAAATCTGGCGCTAAGCGCCAGATATTTTAGCTAAAAGCTTAATCTAAATCCGAATTTTTTCGGATTTTTTGAGCTTAGCGGAATCGAAATCATAATTCATAAATTCAGCTTATCCTAATCTTAATCGTAATCTGAATATTTAAAAATGTTAACAGCCTAATCTGAATCCGAATCTTTATCTTTCGGCTTACCATCCCTGACTATAAACGGAACTGGACCTTAATGGCATATTGAAATTTCGGCTCAAAGACTCGACATCATGGTGTGCCAGGTCGATTCCCTTGTAATATTTTCTCTCCCTAGTAAAACAGGGCCAACGTTGAGGTCGTCTTATTAGATTATATTTGCTAAACTTAATGGTGAAGAAGAACATAGAGTACTCTCTTGCCTGGGGATTGAGTGGCTCTGATTCTCACGGCCTTTAGTCAGATTTATGTGTTTCCTTGGCAGGAACTAAATATAGCACCTTTCCCGGACTACGGAATTATAGTATGGGGCAATATTTGTCATTTGGAAATTAAAAAATTGGATGATATGACAATTCTAATAGCAAAAACAATATTTAGTATTAAAGCGACACGACAAAATACAGGAATTGTTATTTTTGAGCAACCTAATTGGCTGACTTTTGAGGAGAGGAGATCATTGTACCAGTTGAAATTCTTTTTTAAGCATTTTATTTTACAGAGTAATGTCAAAGTTATATTCGATGGCTTGGTAAAATTAAGAGCAAGTTGGACTACAGTTACGTTAAAGATACCATTAAACGTCGATTTCATTCTCTGTGTCAAATCGTATTGGCAAAGATCGTTAGCGCACACCAATTTTAGTTTTTGGAACTCTCTGCTTGTGTGATATTCAACAGTGTGATAAATTAAGCAATTTTGATAAGTTAGTTAGGCAGCATTTATTGTCAAAAAGAATAAAGATATATTTTATGTAATGGTAGGGTAATAAAATGATACTATTATATTTTAATTTGACCTTTGTACTAGTTTTAGGGTGTTTGTAATGAAAAGAACAGAAATGTTATTATGATGCACCTGAATAAAAAATTGAATTAAATTGAATTAAGTGAGCGGCAGTTTCAAGCCCTTATCACTACGTATAACTTCCCAAGTAAGTTAGTATATTATAATATAAGACAATTTCAGTCAGCGAACCCGATAAGTGCACTTCAATCTGAGTGTATCTTGGTGGTAAGCTGTAACAGTAAATTGTACCGAGTGTGTATAGGCCTAGGCCTCAAAACACAATACTCAATGCATACATACATACATACGTACACTAAATCCGCTTGTAAAATAATTTCATGACTAGGGTTCGTTTGTTCTCTTCTCTTCAATTAATGTAATAGGAGACGGTACTACAGAAAGAGCTTCTCTTTCGTGCAGGCGTGTGGTACAACTGGAATTTTTCGTTTGCTGCGGATGACTAGGCTTGGCCATCACTAAACAGAATGAGAAGCTGTTTGCACTCTACTGTATCCTGTCACTATGCTCAAGAATATGACGAGTGTCTTTACACTCGCGCTATTCTTCGTATGCAATGGGAAACGGAAATGTGTCAGCGATGATGAGATAACTAAGAGAGTAAATACAGCCATTCGCCATGCATACTATTGTTATTAATCCATGAGACGCTCACTATAATTTATGACATAGATGCCTTTGTGCAATATCCAAAACCAAAAAAAAATTTTTGTTATTAACGGTTTCACATTTTATGAATTAGATGCACATAGCATAGCGTTAGGGAAACGCACCAGTGTAACCCATGTTCATGGAAATGCGCCGCGTGACCCCATTTGACCCCATACACAAGTGATATGTTGTTTTGTAGGTAATTTAATGAGGTTTGTGTCCTTTGTTTACTATTTGAAATCGGTAGAGAATTACGCATATACTAGATGTTCTAGTGCAACAAGTCACGTCGTCCCATATGATTCCTATAGTAACAAAATTTGAACGGCGGTGGCTCGCTTACTTCAGTGCCACTGGAGCAGCCTGAATCCTAAGATGAAAGTGAATGTATTTAGTCATACGTAATGTATCTGGAAGTGACCAGGCCAAATTTGATATTTTTTCGCTAACTAGGTCAGCAGTTATGGTGATGCAAGTAAAGGAAACCGGGAAGTGTCCCTATTCTATCGGAACAGCCATTTTCAGCTTTTAATTAATTCCATGAGAACTACGTGACCCCTGGAGGTCAACTAAAGTTTACATATAATTACTAACTAGTTTACATTCAAAAATAATTATCTAGACCCAGTAGCTCCGTGTGGGAGGGAGTAAACCACGAAAAACGCTGTCCCTATTCTATCGGGACACACTACTAATGATTTATAGTATTTAAATGCATTTTCTACTCTGAAATGGTTGTTTGGTCTGATCTCATGTACATTGCTCGGTCGCATCCTTACCGCATTCGTAACGAATTTGTAAAATATTAATAGGTTGCGAGCTACGGGAATTGAAAGACGGGACGGGGTGATAGTGGTGACAGGGAAGACTGACTAATGAGCTGCTATTAATCTCAAAAATTCTTCATTCATATTCAGCTATGGTTAATTGCGAGAAAGTGAAAATTTCAGTACAGTGCAATGCTTCAGGGACGGTCGTTGTGTGCCAGCGGGTGTGAAAATGGTACGTGAGTGAGCGATAGGATTATGATTCAGTATATCACTCACAATTAGTGGCTGCTGAGGGTCAATTTTCCAGGTGGGGACAAGCCTATGTTAAGCATAGGTTCACAATAAAGTATGTACCCATTTATTAACATTCGGAACTAAACAATTTAGGGGGAGGGGGGCGCAGGGGACCCTGGCCATGTCTACCCCAGTTCCACGGCCCCTGCTCACAATCACCACCCATACAGGCACACGACACCTTACCCGCAGCTTAAACTGGGATTTCATAATGCGCCAATTATTAAAGTATTCTGTTTTGAGATGCGTGATAAAGTAAATAAGAGGTGCGGCAAATGGTTAATCCTAATCTTTGCTGGGAAACGAATACATAACAAAATCCGGCAAACCGGAGATACGAGTAGCCTTTGCAGGTTTCATCCAATCATAATTATATATTAATCACATTTAATATAATCATAATTGAATGCGCTCGCAAACCCCAAAAATAATCACCATAAAAAAATGTATATTTTGCCCACAAATAACTACTGTCCAACACTGTATAATGGTTTGCCTACAACTCTAGTTACGGCAGCGAAATACAACTGATTTCAACATTCTTATGAAAAGAATTGTACTTGGTTTTCATTTGATTCCATCAAAAGAAACAAGTTGTGGACAAGGTTGAAAAAGCCAGCCTCAGTGATCATTTTGTTGCCAAAGTAAAAGAACTTCACGACCTTGCAAATCAAATATCCGCTGTAAAGTAGGATATACGGATTTGATAAATGTAATGAGTGGAATGCTGCAAGAAGAAACTCTGTCTCCCACTTTGTTCACCATCTGCATTGACAAAATCACAGAAATTCTTGGCAGAAGTGGTATCCAAGGAATACAGGTGTTTACTATCAAACTTTTATTCCTGCTTTATGCAGACTACATCATCCTCCTTGCCTCCAATAAATTAGATCTACAGAGACAAATCAACGCGCTTAGCTGTTTCTTCAAAGAAAATGATCTAACAGTTAACTTGACCAAGAACAAAGTCATGATTTTCAGAAAAGGCAATGAAATACGGAATTCAATGAGATTTTACTGGGACTGTAAACCACTAGAAAAAGTAAACAAATATGTATACTTGGGTGTCCCCTTCACTCAAAGCGGGATATTTATTGAAGATAAAATACACTTCTTTAACAAGGCTAAAACGGCGCAATCAAAGTCATTTAAACTTTTCAGAAAAAAAAACTAATCTGAACGGCATAAACAAGCTATGGAAGAACACAGAAAGGACGAATTGTGATATTTGTGGAAAAGAAGTAGAAGACCTCTTTCATATCATGCTTGAGTGCACACATTACAAACCCTATTGGACGAAATTTCTAAAGAATCTGATCACTAGCAAACCAACGAAAAAAGACCTTACAAAAATAATCTTCAGCTGCTACCCCGACGCAGAAGGATTTGGACAGCTGTTTAACTTCTGGGACAAGGCTCTAAGAATCCGAAATTTTTACATCAGCTGTACTGAAGAATTATAACTACTTCCCTCCTCTCCCACGTCTCAACCACTCACAATATCACATAACTCACTAAAGAATATCTTACTTCTAAGATTAACACTAAGCGAATACAACAACCATTCACTATTACTATATTTATTTATTACTAACTATGTATTCATATAAATGAAACACATGCAATGTAAACCCAATACTAGTCTACACTATAATGACATGATTATTTTTTGAAACGCAGCTTTTAACACTTCTTTTATCACGGATCAACAAAGCAAGACACGCAAGAAACGTTTTACCGAAAATTTATTATTAATTACCAAGGTTTTTTGATCAATTTTTTTGATCAATTTGTGAATAACCGAATTTGTAAAAACTTAATGTTGTATGGGCTGACGTCAAATCGACTTGATGAATAAATTATTATTATTATTATTAGTACCTAAAATAGTATTGATAAAACATTTTTACATACTTATATATCATATCATTGCTTAAAAATGCCTAGTTAAATGATGAATAAGGTAAAAAAATTAAAAGAAAGTACCTAAAAATCATGTATGCACACAGTACTTCACCCTATTACACTAACAAAGAAACTTCTCACAAGAAATATTATTCAACAAATACCTTAAAATCTAAAATTCTAAAATCCGGCGCGAAGCGCCGGATTTGTCCACCGTGGGCCTGAAGTAGATGCTGAGCTTATAGCGAATTGTTTTAATCATTGGAAAACTTTTTTTATATAGGAAGGCTAAAAAAAGGTCCTTGCAGTTAGTGTCCACAAAAGCGGGCTAAGTTACAAGTTTTGCTGGTGAAAATGGACGGAATTTGAGTGGTGTTGGTACAAGTGGGTTTTATAAGAGCACAGGTTTGAGTTGATAAGCCGGTACGAGTGTAATGGGTACAAATTTTGATAGTACCATTTGGCAAGGTACAAGCGACTTGAAAGATTTTGTTGAATATTGCACCAGTTCGAGAAATATTGCTGCAAACATTAGTTAGCTGGGTACGCCTAGTGCCAACGCGAGTGATCATGCTAAGAGAAGCACCTGTACCAGTGTTTAGGGACAGAGATTTGATGTATCTGGTGGACGGGGACGAGTTGTACAGCTAGGTTTGTAAAAATTCTATAATGTCTGGTCAATAGTTTCAGTTCGGTATTGATGGCCTAAAGGAATACGTTTACCTAATACCTAATTCAAGTGACGTCATTTACACATCTCCCCAATAAGCGAGTGATATTTTGTTGAGGTCATTTACGGACAATCCAAATAAACAAATGGTATTTTTAATCCCAATAATAGAGTAATAGTTTTTTAAAGTCATTTACTGACGATCACAATAAACAAGTAATATTTTTTGACGTCATTTTCGGACGATCTTCATAAATGAGTAATATTGTTTTGACGTCATTTACAGACGATCACAATAAACGAGTAATATTTTTGTGACGTCATTTACGGACGATCTCAATAAACAGTAATATTTATTGTGACGTCATTTACCGACGATCCCAATAAACGAGTAATATTTTTTTGACGTCATTTACAGATGTTCCCAATACACGAGTAATATTTTCTTAACGTCATTTACGGACGATCCAAATAAACGAGTAATATTTTTTTACATCATTACATTAAGATTTACTTGTTTTGTACTTTAGTGGCGGGCTAATTTGAAGAAACGAAGCTTCACTGGCTTCACCAGCCGTCTCTGTAATACCTATAAACGCTAATGCTAAAATTTAAATTTACTGGTTTTTCTTTGTATGCTTTTGAAGCGTAGGAAGCGTTTACAAATGATACTATTATTTTTTCAGGCAACTGTTTGTAAATTTCTGATTTGCACTGTGATTATAATTATAGACAAAAAGTGGGTGGGTCACAAAATTTACAAAATATCATGGCATAATTTGGTAATGCTTCCTTACATTTTACCAAGATAAACATATCCACTGAATGCCAGGTTTGTGTACCATAGCTAGGTGTATATTGACGGGGCAACCGAAAGTGATATCTACATTTTACCAAGACTATACATATCCACTGAATGCCAGGTTTGTGTACCATAGGTAGGTGTATATTGACGGGGCAACCGCAAGTGATTTATACATTTTACCAAGGGTATACAGATCCACTGAATGCCAGGTTTCTGTACCATAGGTATTGTTATTATTTATTATTATTATGTGACAGGGGTTTGGTCCCAAAGAGACCAACGCCGCCGAGGCCTGTATAATTATGGCCTATTGCAGACTACCCCCCAAAAATAGCAGAAAAACAAAGATCAAGCAGCAAGCCTCCCAGTAGAGCGCGAAAACGCAACTAACTGAGCCACCGACGCCTGACCCAAAATATCTAATGATATAAGACACCCCCCAAGATAGAGGTTCCTCACAAGTACAAAGGCAGGGCACACAGTCAAATAGTGAATTGGTGTATCATCCTCCTCCCCACAGTGCAAGCACGTAGGGGAATCCAACACTTCAGTCCTCCATCCGTGAGCTCCCCAAGCCCCATGCCCCGTCACTAGCCCAATCAGCCATCTTAACTGATTCCTGGGATAACGCACCAACGACGCATTGCCGTAAAGTGGTGCCGATATCCAGAGCTTGGCCTGCCTACAGTTGCGCAGTCCAGTCCATTGTCTTTCGTGCTCACGTCTAGCCCATTGCGCAATTGCGCAGTGGACCGCGGAGAGTGGGACTGGAACAATTGGTCTTGGACCAAATTGCCTACCGCAACTTCCATCATGCGAAGCCTTCGCCAGCCTATCTGCCTTCTCATTACCCCTGAAACCCGAGTGCGCAGGGATCCATACTAACACAACCTCACAACCCCTCTCAGCGAGTCTGTTAAGGTTGGTGTGACAGTCCCACACGACACTCGAGACAGTGTAAGGCCTGGACAATGCTCGCAAAGAACTCTCACTGTCGCTGAATACTCTGACCGGAAGATCCTTAGTGCCATTCTCCAGCAGCCAATGGGCCGCCAAGGAGATACCAAGGGTCTCACACTGAAATACAAAAGCATCCACACCAAGATACACAGACGAAGCCATAAGGGTTACTCCCTGGTTTCTGTCCTCAATCACGACTCCACAGCCGGCATTAACACCATCGCGTGAGCCGT
The DNA here is from genome assembly GCA_949802685.1 of Dicyrtomina minuta. Classification (NCBI taxonomy): domain Eukaryota; kingdom Metazoa; phylum Arthropoda; class Collembola; order Symphypleona; family Dicyrtomidae; genus Dicyrtomina; species Dicyrtomina minuta. The sequence continues at coordinate 42,027,317 of OX461809.1, read as the reverse complement.
CAGTGAAGCAAACTACTTCACTTCCCAAAAGGGATAGGTCACAAGCCCAATCCACTCGCGACCCAAGTTTAACAGTAAACCTCCTATTTTCCAGGCTCTTATACGTCCAGTCCACTGGCATCTGGAGAATAGGAACAAAAGAGCCCCACCTCTCACAAATCACAGTATGACTGGTTGAGCCCCTAAACAAAGGATTTTTTGTCCACAAATCCCTCGTTTTCAGCCTATGCATAGACCTAACAGCTACTGCCTTTAGACATATGTTCAGAGGCATGAGGCCGATAAAACACTCCATCGCAGCCCTAGGCGTCGATCGAAGCCCACCCGTAATCATAAGGCACGCTTGATGCTGTACCCTACCCAATAAACTAACATACGAGCTTTTCTCCAGTGCAGGAGCCCAAGCCACAAACCCATACTCCATCACTTAGCGGACAAGGGCAGTATAAGTCTATCTCGTCACGGTGGGAGATAGACCCCATTTCCTTCCGACCATGCGTTTGCATCTAGCCAAGGTAACCTGCGACTTGCTCTCCACTAACTTGCAGTGTGGCATCCAGGTCAAGTGCTTGTCCAGTACAACGCCTAAGTACCTAACTGTTCGCCGGATTTTCAGGCTTACTTCTCTGTACCTCACAGAATTGAAGGAGAGCCTGGTGTTCCTAGTGAGCAGAATCAACTCAGTCTTTTCAGCATTATAGTTCAATCCCATCTCCAAACACCAGTCACTAATGATATCTAGACCCTCAGTGACCCGATGTGTTAGTGTGCGAAGCACCTTGCAACTTTGAAGCACCACAGTATTATCGGCATACCCCTGTCACAGAGTAGACGACGCCCTTTGCTTAAGCATATTCAATAGACCATCCACTGGGCACATGGATACAAAACAAGCTTTTATCTTTCTAAAAATATTATGGTCTAGACGTAAAGCATATTTCGACTGTATATCATGACAAATTGAAATATGTTTGTTTAATGAAATTTTAAATGAGTTAAGTTGTAAATACTGATTTAATCACTAAACCTGGGGACCATTGGGGGTTTTTCTACAAAAATAGCAGATATAAAGATTTGGAATTTCTATATTTTTATGGAAATGGTTTAAATTACTATTTAAAAGATTTTAATGATTTTTTAAATAGATGTAAAAGTAGATGTAAAGAAAATATAAAACAATTACAAAGTTTTAATTCTACTGCTGGCGGACAATATCCTATATACTTTCTTTGTAAAAAAATCAAAAGATGTTTACCAAGGCATATATATTGTATGTTTTCAAATAATTTTAACCACAATAATAAATTATTACACAATTTAATTTGTTCAAAACAGTATGTGTTGTCTATTAATTGCTTTAGTTTTAAAAATCACTAATAAGTAACACATTAAATTAATCAATGAATACATTTATAAAAATTTCCAATTATTGTTTGATACATAACACATATTCACACCTTTATCATATTGCCCACTAAATTTATAACCTATTGCTAAAAGAGATTTTATTGCATGTTTTTACAACTCTTGCCTTTGTCTTAGCAGGTTCAGACGACTATATAGTAAACGACATTAATTTCATTGGTTAACGTTTTGTGGTCGTTATTGTCATCATCATCGCCAGAAATTTTAGAATCCTGTGAATTACACTTGTTGTTTTAAGACCATGAATCAGTCAAGTAATTCTTTATTGATTGTATTACTTGTACTGATGACAAAGAATCCTAAATGAAGATACATGAGAATTTTCAAGATAAGCAGACTCCAAAAGGAAGTTAGAAGCTGTCCACAATATTGCTGTTTTTTTTAACTCTAAAATATAAAATGTACTTTGTGCGTTACTGACAATGGTTACAATGACATCTAAACTGTGTGTGACAATTAATCAAAACTACAAGGATTGTTTTAAGCAACAGGTTATGTTTATTCAGGGAGGAAACAAAATATGCATGTCCTAGGAAAATTTTAATTTTATTCAGCGTTATCATGCTAATTACTTTCAAAAAATTTCATTAATAAACAAACTAATTGTTTGTCAAAATAGTACAGTCGTTATCAGAAAAATTGTAGCTTCTCAAACGATAGTTCTCATTTTGTGTTGGACTACAATCAATAAATAAATAAATATCCATTAGGTATACTGATACACTGTTGATATGCATCCTAAATAATTTATTATTATGACCCAGAATTTATAGAAAATCCAATTTTATTTACAACTTGTGTTTCTCTTGGATATTTAAATAACAAAAGCATTTATAATTAATGGTTGCAGACCTTTATGAAAAATGTTTTGTATAATAAAAATAATGAAACTATTTTTGATAATGTAAATCACAAACAAAAGCCTGTTAAACTTCTTTAGATTTTGAATCTTCTTCCGCAATATCATCTAATATGTAAATGTACTATGTTAGATCATTACCACCTTATTCTTCATGTAACCTCTTGTGGAATTGGATGTCAGAAGTTTTAGTTTTCATTTGCCTGAATATGTGTGGTTGATCAATACAATAGCAGTATATGACAAACTGAACATTTTGAAAAAATATATTATTTTTCCGTCGTATAAGCTGCTTTGTAAGCACACTTTTACTTGACTTAGTTGGACCACTTAGTATCATAATAAATGGATAAATGAGAGAGCAGTTCATGATAAATGTATCTATGCTCACAATTTGTAAACGACAATTGCATGTTTCTAAACCATTATACGCTAATTAAACATTCGGGTTTTTTTTAAACATTTTTACGAAACAGAGTAAATGATAGGACGCCGTAAATGATAGGAAGCATTATATAATGAGACGCAGTAGATGATATGACGCGGTAAATAATAGGACGCAATAAATTATAGTACGCAATATATAATAAGACGCTGTAAATAATTGGACGCGGTAAATAATGGGAAGCGTAAAGAAAAGAACGCGTAAATGGTAGGACGCGTTCAATGATGAAGCAAAGTGATGAGATGCAGTAAATAGTTGGACGCGATAGGACGTAATAAAACAACTGTGTCGATATGAAACAAAATATGCAATAGAGTGGTATACATATTTATATTAGTTTTGCAAATTATTTACCACACACAAATGCTAAATGAAATGTATTTTCACATAAAAACACTTGGCTGGTATTCAATTTTAAAATGTCTGAAGTCTAATGACCTATTTGTATCTACAATTACCTTTTCAAACACAATGCATTTAGACCTTTTTAAGTTATTTCTACACTAACATTTTAATAGTCTTTTGATATTGTACATTTTGTTTAAATGGTTTTACAAGTATGTTGTTTATACACGCTAACATATTGATTATATTTTTGATGTTTTTTCACAAGCATTTGAAATTTCTTTAGCCCGCATGCTATTCCTACCATCACAATCAACATAAGCATACAATTTAGGTTTACAAAATATACATTTATGTAATACTCTATCAGGATTTTCGTCTTTAAATTTAGCTAGAACCTTATTGTTTTTATTGTCATATAGATTTAGTTCTTAAAAAAAGGGTAGTATTACTCTCTAATAAATATGCACTTATATTAAATAGGTCCTTGATTACAGCTTTACTTATCATATGCATTAAATGGTCTTTTCCTAATAAAAGTAGCATAAACTATCTGTATCAGTCATAAGCAAAAATATATTCACAAAAAAACTAACATGCGGTTGAATTAAAAATTGTACATAATTTTCTTAGCTCTAGACAAGCATGTAACACCAGTAGCAATAGGCATATTAGGTACTAATGTCAACGTTTTTATAATAACCATACTAACAATAAGTGTATTTGTTAATTTTTAAAAATCTAAAAATTTTGCCTTCCAATATATTTTAACAGATCCTATAAAGTCGTAACAATTATTACATTAATTCTTGTACGCATTTGTTGAATACTTTTACGATACGAACAATTACCAATTAGTTTCAAAACACTATTTTTAGACGGTGTTGTTGCATTTTTTAATTCTCAGTAAACCAATCTAGAAAAAGTTTTAACCATTTTTCTGGAGTAAATGACTAAACACGATGTACTTTGTCTAAAATAGTCTCAAGTTTTAAATACAACTGTAATTTTTGTTTTGTGATTTACGTACTTTTTTTGTAGACCTAAGTCTGCAATAATTTTTTTATTTTTGAACATAGTCTTACCTACATTTAATGTTTTAGTTAAATCTTCTTGGTATGAGACAAAATCATCACATCGGCATTTTGCTGAACAAGTGCAATTGGAAAATCGTTAAAGTTGTCATAAAGGTGATTTGGAATGTGGAAATCCACTTTAAACATATATCGTGTAGTGTCTTCAACGTCTACTTCTAAACTCATTATTTATTCCGCTGTAAACTTTTTAGGTTCATTTTTGCTAAGAAATTAAAATTTATGCGTTAAAAGATTACTACATAAAGCTGATCCATAAAGACTGTTAGCATCTACATACTATATGTAGGATTCGCTATTTTTAGGTTTAAATCTATCTTCGCCTAGGTATTTATTGTTAGCTTATGATTTACTTATTGAACACTTACAAGCCAACCCACCACAAATGGCTGACTTTATAAGCATGTGCGTGTCTAAATCTTTCACATATTTAAGTAAGATACCACTCAGTAGTAAAGCAGCAGCCGTACGCATCATAAGAGGTGTCAGGTACTGAGCAGGGTCTATTTTAAACTTTGTGAGATATATGTCCTAAATTTTAAAAAAATATCTGCGAGTAATGCAACATTTAACCTACAATAAATGTCAAAGTTATTATCCACATTTCCAAATCTAAAGTATTCCCACACAGCTTTTGCATGTTCCTAGTCACTATCAAAAATATGCTTGGAACTAAGATTTGTATAAAATGACTCTTTGGGAGGTAGGTGCTCACAATTAAGGTCATCAGCAATTTTGACAAAGCTATATAGGTAAACACCTTTCTGAAAAAGGAAGTTAAAGTATCCACTCTATCCATCATTGTCTTACTTTTAACAAAATTGTTTTGCAACAACAAATGTTTTTTTTCACCTCAAAGCTGTGCTTCAACTTTTACTAAAACCCATGTCATAAATTTCATAATATAAATTAAGGCTATGTGGTCATTGATTTTCATAGAAATACATTTTTAAAAAAAACATGAATGTTATTTGATAATTTTGAACGCATTTTTCATCAGGAACTTTAAAAATTAGATAGCTATCATTGCTAAGAAAGTAAGGAATGTAAATTACAATGTTTATGTGCAGAACTAACAAATTTTCTAATAAAATGTGAATGGTGTCGCACAGCTTTGTCAGCAGTAATAGTTTAGTTACCAAACCAACATTTGTTTATTAACTATATTCAAGTCAGCACGTGTAAAAATCATAAATTTAACGTCCCTAAATATTATATATCTATTTTCTTAATTTGTTTATAGTTCTCTTCACAACTAAGCAATTTCACGAATAAATGTGTGTGCCACGTCTTTATTATCATCCTAAGTAGGGTTATTATTTTGATGCAAACTATTTTCGTATTCATCAATACATTTCTAGGAGTATCCACACAGTTTATGTACTTGTATGTACTTAGTAGCACTACCAGGCTTCGAATAACAAAACTGAAACAAGTTATGATCAGCAATTTTCTTTTTAACAGTAAGGTTTCTGCTTGTATTGTCTACAAGTATACATTTAATGTCAACATATATTTTATATGGCCCAGAAGTCATATATATACATAATTTTTGAAGTAATAGTGTGTATCATGGCGTTTAGGAAATTAAGTTTTTTGAACACCAAATGTTACACATTTTTCTTTATGTAAAAGCAATGTAGTCCTACTTGTAAACCCTTGTAGACAATAGCTATGTATATATCTCACAGGTGTTCCTGAAATTCTAAGCAGCTTAGACAAGCCTCTACCCTTGCGTCGAGCAACAAAATGTTCCTTGTCTTCCTTTATAATTAGAAGCAGCTTCACATTAACTGAACGTATTTGCTTTTGGGATGAAACAAACTAGGTTTTTGTTGTATTGATTATCTTAGTCTGATACAGTTTGAATTTCTTCATGGTCATCGTACAAAACTCCGTTAATTCTATATTTAAGATTTCGTAATTTAATTTGTTGAGTTTGATTTATTGTCATTCGGAAAACAAGACCTTTTGAATTAAATTTGCTATGAGGTTTCTAATGAGTTTGAGTTTGACTGAACTTTATTTAGTGTCAAATTAATTCAGTACAATTGTACTGTTTTACAATAACAGACACTAATACTTACAATATAATTTTAAAGCAAATCTAAAAACTAGCACACACACAATTCCATTTAAATAATTACAATTCCATATTCATAATTCAATACCAAATTAGATACCATTGCTAATAAAAATCCATTCATGGAGGCTGATGAACTAGACACTCAATCAAATCTCGACAAGCTATCAAATGCTTAGTCAGATCTGATTAAAATTCACACATTAAATTGTTTTAACATTTTACATTATGAGGAAGCACATTCCATTTAGCAATACTTCTATAGATACAAGAGCTTCTATGAGAAGCCGTATTACAATTATTAGGATACTCAATTAGAAAAGAATTAACAAATTTCGTATCCCTCACAGCTTGCTTCAGTACAAACCAGCAACTATAATTAGCAATATCAAAACTATATTTTAGAATACAAAAAACAAAAGACATACCATAGTAACACATTCTTTCTGACACTGACAGAGTATTTGTCTTTTCCAACAGTACATTCTCACTTACTGTGATTCTACTATTATTCCAATTTATTCCAAAAATTAACATCAGTGTACTGTACAGTGAGCTTATTTATTTTATTATATAACAACTGAGAATCAACACTGCTTTGAATCCTATATACATGAGGAAAGTAGTCAATAAAAGAGAGTACATAGGCATCAAGCATAATTACATATACAGGAAAACTTAGAAACCGTTCAAAGTTGTAATCATACCTATTGCCGAACTTACTTTATTTTTAACATACTGAAAATAGCTTTTAAAATAAGGATTAAAATCAACACTGATGGCGAAGTACCTGAACGTCTAGACTCTTTCAAGCTCATTACCATTACACCATAGCTTTACATCCTCAAAAATTTTAGTATCTCTAGATTCATGAATAACTATAAACTCAGTCTTTAATACATTTATTTTAAGGCTGTCATCTATAAACCAAGCATTACTACTATTTGAGCAAGATTGCATATGATTAACAGTATTAGCAAAATCCGGAGAATAGTAATACAGCACTAGGTCATCAGCATACAAAATATAATTAATGCCTTCCAACACTGCCTCAGACACGTTAATGATATAAACTATAAAGTGAAGTGGACGCAACACCGAACACCTTAAATACCTCAATATTTAAGTCATAGCTATTAAATACGCTACTTCCTATCTTTATTTTAAATTTACGGTCTTAAAAAAAGTCTGTTAAAAGTTTGAGCAAATTACCATCAATCATGTATACATCCTTAAGTTTAACAAGTAGTTCATAATCAGAATGAAATTGAAAGCCTTTTGTAAATCTATAAAAACAGCTTTGACCCTGCTGCATTTAAAGTCAATGCAATTAAAGGTATCTTGCGTAGGTTTAGGTGTAGCAGACAAACAAGCGCGACCCATCCTAAAACCATGCTGCTGGTCACTTAACTCAATCCTATCAAGCAGCCTAGCATACAACATTTTTTCTAGAATTTTTTCTAGAATTAGCAAATTGGATATAGGGCGGTAAGACCAGAGATCAGGTCTTGATTCCTTACCTTTATACAATGTTGTAATTGTAGCACATTTTAATTCGGACCGATAAGCACATAAGCACAAAAATTAAGTAAATAGTAGAGACAGAGGAAGTGCTAACGATTCCATACGATTATTCAATACTTAGTAGGATAATTCATTAGTATTGCCTTTATTTCTGCATTTAAACTGAAAAAAACTTGCCTCAGCCTCATCAAACGTAAAAGGTTCAAACTTATAACTAACTGGGATACTCGCATAAAAATTATTGAATTTGCTAAAATCTACATTATGTGTACTAACAACAAAGGCAGATGCAAACTCATTTGAAATTTCATCAACTTCAGTAACAAGCCGAGAGTTAACATTTAGTTCAGTCACTGTACCCAGCCCAGTATTTTTGCCTACAAGACAGTCATGCACATTTTAAACATTGGACGAAGTCGGAGCTTTCTCAAACTCCGCACGATAATGAGCATACTTAGCTCTACTGATTTCCCTATTTAAATTATTCCGCTCAACCTTGTATTGCTGAAATATGCCAACATCTCTGGTCCTTGCACTTTTTTTAATGCTATCATTATGGTGCATGTTTCTCATAATATCTACTGTCAACCACAGCGATATTTTCCCCTTAACACGCCTAGTAATGGCAGGAGCATGCTTACATAAAATTTATAACACTGATAATTCAGAGTAATTCAAAATATCTTCCACATCATCAAAGACACTCATTAGTGACCATTGAATGAAGGTCATATCAGAATTGTTATCCTTTCAAAACGTTTTTCTATAATTTCTTTAGGTAATATATTTCATGGGATAATTTACTCTACTAAATTTCCTTACTGCATAAACAACAGCATGATCAGATATACACAGTGTTATCGTCCAATTTACATGATATAAGCTAGTATCCTATACAAAGATATGATCTAATAAACTACTAGTCAAAAACGTTTTACGAGTAGGCTGAACAATAATCTGCTTCAAGCCATTTATCCTTTCAGTATTTAGCAGAGCTTTTGCTTCAACAAGTAAGTCTATATTTTAATCACTAGTTACAAACTGCTCAAATCCCAAACTAGTAAATTAAGCAATATACATACTAAAATATTTTAAAAATACTGACTTACATACAATGGGCGATTTATACATCACGGTGACTAGCCTAGGTTGAAAATAAATTACATTTAAATTGACTGTCATAAACACAACCTAACTTGGTTTAGGTAGTTTAATTAACATGTTTAACTTGACAAACGAAATGATAATTTACAATATTATTTGCTTGTGCACAAGACTGTTTCTCTTTTTTAGCTGCTAACACAAACCAGACAAAACATTGTTTATCTTCATTTGCCCTATTGTCAACATTTATTAAACAGTCACGTTTTATGGCAAGTAATGGTGAAAGTGGCATGTCCGCCTGTTACGTAAAGGTTGAAATTTAAAACACTGCACGTAATAATAGTATATTAAAATCACTGCAAAACCTTATCTAGCTTCATAAAAAGTGCGAATTTGATTACGATTTTATCTTACACATGCCGTTATAACATTGTATATACTGTTATGATGTAGTAATATATGTGCAAACGATGAAATTCATTTTTTATTATAATTTCTGTTTAACTCAAAAATCACATGCAATTTTAATATTATTTTGGGAATTCTTTTGAAATTAAGTTCATTTTGTAGCACTTTAAATAACAGCCTATGAGTAGAAGTAACTAATTCCACAACACTTGTCAATCCAGGTCAGCTTTTTTTAAACTTACACTATCCTGAAAAGAAGAATACAATTTTCCAAAATTAATGCCACTGTCACTGCACCCTGCTTTCAGTTGATAGGACCCAAGCATGTTGCTATAAACTCTTAATATATGTCTGTCTGCATTTTCCTAATCCCTGAATTCAATTATGCACTCAGGACATAAAAGGTTTTTACAAATATGATTGACAAGAGTAAGAAATATTGTTATGAGCACTTCTACTGCACGGCTGTTTGCAATGCCTGCAAATAAATTATCATCTTTTGAGCTTCTAAATTTATCCTCTCAAACTTTATTGAGGAGCTCGTCCAAAGCTTTTACTAGTTCTTTATTTACTTTGATTTCTTCGTTACTTCTGAATAAAGTAAACGACAAAGTGCCTCTTGACCATAAAATACTTGATGCTGCTCGTTTGCCCAAAGTTTTTCCGTGACATTTAAAATTCGTGACGGCCTGGCTTTAATTATAATTAAAAAGAATCTATTTTATAAAACACGATATAAAATTTTCACCCTTATAACATTCAGCAGATCCTTACGCTTACTAATTTTTAACACAGATTTATAAATTGTTTTTACCTGGAATTTGATGTTCTTGGTCTATTCGCGTGCGTTTGCATGGAGAAGGTACAACTTGTTCAGCCATAGTGAATTTTTTTAAATAAAAGATGATTTAACGACAAAAGTTTACTACTATATGAATTGGAGCTAGCTCTGTTCCTTCCACTTTTAAACAAAACTAAATTTAAAAAAAGAATAATATTTTAAATATAGCTGTGTAAATTGTTTAAGCAGTGTAGCTATATTTAAATTCAGGGAATTAGGGATGAGAACGTATAACGTATTTTAAAACGTAAATAATAAAAATAAATAAATTGGTATGGAAATACAAAAATAAATAAACATTTTACTTTAACATTTGCACTTGCCTTTAAAATTAATTATCAAACTCCAACATACATTCCTTACTACTTTGTCTTCTATCTGAACATGTAACTCCTGACTTGGGTTTAAATATTTATTCCCATGCATCCTATTTATTAGAATCAACATGTTCTAGTGCTATATTTAATTCCTTCAGTACAGTCAATTGATATGACTGTACTGAGTATTTAAATTTGGGACACTAAAATTATTATAGGATTGTCTTGTAAATCTACACCTGCATTCAGTAGTGGTACGGTAATTAAGATAATTAGTATAATGTTATTTTAACTTTTCATGTTGCCTTTTGTTTTCAATAAAATTGTATTTTAATTCTTTGTTTTTATTTTATTTCTTTACAGCGGTACGTCTCTCCTTACAAGATGGCAACCCTAATAGAACCACAACTGACTTCACCACCACAGACCATTCAATTCTTGCAATGTTTTGATTGTGTCTACCTTTATCTGTACTGTTTGAACGTTCAACTGTTCAAAAAGACAAAAAAATATATATAACAGAAGCCTAGTTCTGGATATGAACATTTATAAGCCTCCGGAATTAATAGGGAATATTATTCACTGGTTTTCTGTGTTTCAGGATCATTGCACATCGAATTGTACTATATGCTGTTATGATGCTGGTAATGATCCAATTAACTGACTTGACAATCCTAAACGTGTACTGGCTACAAACTGTCATACATACTTTGGGTAGAACAAGATTGTCGTATGTCGTGACTATTTAAGTGCAGGTGCAGTTCTAAAAAGTGACCATTCACTTGAAACTGTCCAGAAGATTATCAATTACAATCAATAAATTGTATTTTTTGTCTCTTATGTTTATTCTTAATAAAGATTTTAAATATATATTTGTATAGTTTAGAAAAAAATAAACAATCTTAATTGTATACTGTTTATTATTTATATTGCTAGATAAGTGTTTGTGCCTATTTATTTTTTCATATTTCGATATTTATATATTAAAACCTTTTTACTTTTCCATCATGATCTAACATCACGATACTACTACTTACAACTTTAAATTTGTGCTGCATACCATAGTTAACACCCTTATCATACTTGCTAGTGCATGCTTTTAAATCCCCCATACTATAAATTTACACAACGTCATTTACTGGTCCAGTCATGCACCATTTCCAAAAAAAGTACATACCGCATGAACATAGCTATTTCCTTATAAAATTTAACTTAACTTTTAACACGCTTCCGTATATACCGATCCCTACTTATGATATTAAATGAGGATTCACATTCACACGGAAAAAATGAAAAATAAAGTTAGCAAACAGCTCTGGTGGAAAATGCCGTATCCTTAATACATACAGTAAAATAAATGGTTGAGCGAACAACACGAGGAGAATCCTCTGCTGGTTTCTTTGGACTCAAATAGAATTTGATCACGAATGTTAGGCAATGCAATAACAAGTACTGCTATGCTTATGTTACAGTACTGTTTCAACGTTCACAGTTCCAAAAGTGCAACTACATATAGAATAGTTTGAAAGTATATCCAGAGAGGATAAGATAATAAGAATAGAAGAATACCAAAATAGATATCATTATTTGTTTATTATTATTGGGATTCTTAAGCGCTCATTGGCTAAAGCTCACAGTTAAATGTAAAATAGAATCTAAGCATAACAAGATGTAAAAGGAGAATGAGAAAAAAAGAAAGGGCGACTTGTATTTTTCCATCTGACGCCGGAATATTAAATGAAGGAGCAAAGAGCTTAAGACTTTATTGTAATAACTCAGTTGCAAGACTTCACCGTAATAACCTAATAGCAAGACTCGGTTTTTTGATAACCTTCCTGTGCTTTTTCATTCACACCTTTTAGTGAAGGCTCGTAAGATCGTTTTTATTTTGAAATACTCTGTTTTTTATTTTCTTTTGTTACAAGGTAATTAAAAAGTATTTTAATATTCCTTTTATAATAATAATAATAATTTATTCATTGGGTCGATTTAACCGAAGTTCATACAACCAGACTCAACCAGTCACTGTGGGTGAGGAAATAGGAGGCTACCGTGTCAGCTCGTCTCGGTCTTTGTACCCTTTCACCTATCCCCGTTCCCTCCTCCACAGTAAAGGAGTCTCATTCCCTAGGCCCCTACAGTAAGTAGTGGTCACTAAGGAGCACCGAAGGAGATTGGGTTTCAATCAACCATCCAGTGACGTTCACCGTACAACACCGAGCCGTAAACGATTAGCAGTGGCCGGGAATTGAAGCCAGGTCTGAGACTGTAAATTTCGTTACAGTCTGCAGTCCTAACCGCTCACCCAAGCACGCCTGCTTTATTCCTTTTATTTCTTCCTTTATCTCATTTTGCATTGATAAATCGATTATTAAATCAATTTTTTTCATTTTCACACAGGTGTTGTTGTTATTATCATTTAAATCCGGTATTCCTTATTTTACATTGATCGAATAACTAAAACTTTTATATAAACTTAATAGATTATTACGTTACAGTCGTAAGACGTTTTTCTCACCTATTTATGTTTCTACATCATTTTGTATCAATTCCGTCGGTCCTAGTTCAATCTCAAGGAAACCCAGTTGATTTACAAGTAGCCCTGTTTGATTCTCACATCGCCCTGGTTAAATTTCTCTTCGCTTTACTTAAAATTTAATTTGCTGTAGTCAAATCTCACATTGCCCTAATTCAATCTCACTTCGCCACAACTATTTGCTGTCGCCCCAGATCATTTGTTCAACATCTACTCACCTGTTCCTATTATATCCTATGTATTGCTATTTGTTTGCATTGTTAATCTCGTGTACATACTACGTATGTACAATTCGAGTTTAGCACCTGGCGCGTATGTTTTGATGCATTTCTATGGACAGAATCCGTGTACATACTAAGATTGCAATCAATCTACGTTCTTCTGTAGTTTCCAAATTTCTTGTTTGATTTTCTCAGAACTTGTTTAAATCAACTCCTCTCAGTTTCCTGAAAACAGATACATTCTGAAATCAGTCACTTAATTACACACACAATAAAGAATATCATTTATCAGTATGATGGAAATTTGAACTAAGAAGATTGTAGCGCGTTGTCGATTTGACTACATGCGAGCAGGAAGTAGCAAAGACATTTTCTGCACATTGTTTATTATTTTATTCTAATCGTTATTGGTAACAATCCAACAGACAACATGTAGTATTTTATAATCAATATTTTTTTGTAACTTTCTCTTTTTCTAATTGACTTCAAAGTTATAAATAATGTCAACCACTCTAAGAATTGAGTTCAAAGCCTTTCACTGCTACAGTACGCACCAACATTGCGTAATCTCCGACAACTTAATTTATGCACTCCGTTTAAATATAAATTGCACCTTCATTCTACTTCAGCCTTTCCCCAAGACTGTGAGTTAGAGGGTAGCACTATTATATAAAACTTAATATGTAAGCATGTATATGTACATGTACATAATAATAAGTATTTAATGTGTGCAAATTAGACTATATTAAGAACAATTAACGTGTATATTATATACTTACATTATTACATATATTAATGCACTGTATATTTAAATGTACCTCTTGCATGATTTTAATAAACATACCCGAAAAAAGGTTTTTCAATATTTAAACTACAATTGAATTTAATTATTTAGGATTTAAGTAGACAACATTGGCCGTTAAAAAAATCTTTCTGAGGCCTTAAAATAGGCAAAGGTGAAATTAAACACTAACGTACCTGTTGTAGGTTGGCATGTATGTATATGTGTATAAATATATGTATAAATGCATTAGTACGTAGCATATCTAAGCACTGTATCGTGATGTCTATAGCAGTAGCTAAAATTTAGGGGTCTAAATGAAACAGTACTCTGTAATATTCTGTATTATTGAGTGAATACAGGCAGAATAAGATTCATCTTGCAGCTCTTTTTACTGAAACGGGTCTTCAGCTGGGGTAACTGTATTACTGCAGATGTGCCTGACATGCCTTATAATAGCCTGTAAACTCCACGCTTGTACCAACGCTGATTTGAAGCTTCTGTTCGGCCAAAATGACTTCTGGAATTAAACTTTAAGGACCGACTGAGCTTAAAACTTCCAGTTTCCATTTATTAGGCTACGTATGTATGCTCCTTATAGCTTACTGCCAACTAGTATACGTATTTATATATTTTTATGTATATAACTGACTAAGTACCTACATGCTATGTACTAGTAGTACTATATTACCAGTGTTTAATGTTATGCTTTTTGAAGAGTACGCGTAATGAACTAAGCAACAGCAGAGCAAGAAGTAAATAATATTATTTTTTGTGAAATTGAACTTAACTGGTCGAAATAAAGTGCACTTTCAGACCCTTAGCATTGCAGTAGGCATGACAAAGGAAAAACGTTCTTACTCATGACATGCATGATATGCATATAAATTACATATCGATCTAACGTACTCTTGGTTTCTTTATGGTGTGGTAAAGATATGAAATTAGGAGTGCAGGGTCAGGATATTAACCTAAACATTAATCTTTTGTAAGACGGATACAGGTTGTTGTAATAATTGAGGACTAGTGGGTCGCATGTTTCTATGAGGTATATCTTTAGTTATTTGATTGTTCTTTGATTTTAATATAACGTTTATGAATCAAAACATTTTATAGAATCAGCTAAGATGCAAGTGTATAATACAACAAACAGCAACATAAGTCAATGCAGCAGGGTGCAGGTTTGCAGGTTAATGGATTTGTAGTATGCAAGGTATGTATCCAAGTTTTATTTATAGCAGTTGAGGAGGTAGTCAATGCAGTGTTTACATAAATACATGTTAACACTTATATTTCCACACACACACACACACACACATTTATGAATAC
The DNA here is from genome assembly GCA_949802685.1 of Dicyrtomina minuta. Lineage (NCBI taxonomy): Eukaryota > Metazoa > Arthropoda > Collembola > Symphypleona > Dicyrtomidae > Dicyrtomina > Dicyrtomina minuta. Next base: position 42,012,005 of record OX461809.1, on the reverse strand, counting down.
CAACATTTACATGTATTATTTACAAATACAAATCACACCTGCACAATGTTTTATCCTATATTTACAAGTACTCATAATATTTGATAGTTTACACGCACGACAAAATGACGTTAGGAGTATTATTATATTAACATTTACAAATATGTACATCTCACAATAAGAATAAATTTATTTTTCATTTAAGTATTCATTACATTTTTTGCTTTCAATGTGTGCGATATTATTTTAAACAAAAACGTTTTGTGTAGTATTTATTTACTTTGCAACTGAAATTTACAACTTTGTTTAAAATTATCATGTAATAATAATTACTGTCCTGAAACTGTAGAGTTGTGTTTGCTATTGATTTGTTTTAGAGAGCTAAAATTATATCAAATTTATATTTCGATACTTTTATAAATGTAAGAAATACACGATATTACTTGTTGACAGTTTTGTTCATATAAATAATCTATTCTTGATCTAATTTCTTAAAATAGATTAAATCAGAGTCGTTTGTGAATTCTAAGTGACAGTTTAGAGAAGAGGTTGGAGATGAAGAAAACCCCGCAAATTTCTATCTTGGTATCTTTGTTTTTGGTTCTTTAACTGCTGCTTCAGTTTCAGGTTTGAGTTTCTTTATATCTTTAAGATGTTGTGGTAATGCACTGCAGCCATGTCGTTTATTTCGTCTAGTGGTAATATGTATGTATGTCTGTATTGATTTATTGCATTTTCAGGCTACTGCCCATACACAAATCATATTTACAATGTTTTTACTAATATTTGCTAAATACATTAAATTTTTGGCTGCTAGCTAAATTCAGCAGCTTTAACATTTCTTCTCTTAATCGCTATAGATTTATAATCAAACAGATTTTTTAAAACAAAATTATCATAATTGTTTAATATGTAATTATTTTTTCACCCATAAGATGGCTTACATTCATCAGCTCTTTCATATAAACATTTCTGATTTCACTATAATGTTTACAGCTAAATAGAAAATGTTCTAATGATTCACCGACCCGCATATTACATGTTATACAGATTTTACATTCATTTAGTTCCACTTTTTCCTGGTTAATTCTTATTTTTATTTTTCCAGTTTCGGCTAGCCGAATTTTCGCAAATACTTTAACTACACAAATATTCAGTCTACTATTTAAATACTTAGCTACAAGATTTGACCTACAGTAACTCATGAATGCATGATTATATGACGAGTATATAGCTCTCTCTACATCCTCCTGGTACGAGATCATTGCCATCTTTTCTATTATTGCCTCTATATTATTATTTATATTGTCAGCAGACATGTTATTCCATAACTCCTGAAAACCACAAGAAACTAGTTTCTTTTTATTTAGCTAACCCAGTTGTAGTTGGCGTCGTTTAAGTTAATTAAATCAACCTTTTTTAACTTTTCAAAGAGTAGTTTTGGTACTCTTTTATCCTGCATTTCTAGTACTTTGCCTAAATAGAGTAGAGCCTGTTCAAACATTGTTATTTCTGGCCTACATCTTTCTTTATAAAGCTAGTCTGAACTATTTCTGTTTGGTCTGCTTATCGTAGCCTCCAGACTGAACTGCTGTACATAAGTGTAGCCATAATAACTGACTCAAACAACATTATCCTTGAGTCCCACGCATCGCATTTACTTCTACATAAAATATCGTAGAGTTTAGCATTAGCTCTAACAGATTTATTTATAAAGTTTTTTAAGGCCTCTCTAAATACACCTGATGAACTGAAAGGTACACCTAAGTAGATATATTCTTTTACAACTTCTAGAAGTTTCCTATCATATCTGAAAGCCCTTTTGACTTTTATATTTGTATTTTTTGCAAAAATCATCACTTTGTTTTATTAGCATTACTCTTTAACTGATTAACGTCACAATATTCCTTCAGAATATCTAACTTCCGCTGTAGGTCACCTTCACTAAAGGCAAAGACTACTGTGTCGTCTGCGTACATAAGCATATAAATAAACACCTTCTCGTTTATGCTTAAACCGCTAAGTCCTTGCTCCTTAAAAAATTGATCCATATCTGCTATAAATAGAAAAATAGTATAAGTGATAGCAGTTCCGCATAAAGGACCCCTTCGTCTATTTAAATACTTTTGGAGTGTCCTTGCCTAGTTCTAACTTTAATGTTTGCCTTCTTATATAAATTTCTAAGTAGTCTTACTATCTTGGCACTTACATCCTTGTTAAATAATGTTTCCCATAATTTAGTGTGATTTATTGAGTCAAAAGCCCTTTTATTATCCAAAAAGACTGCATAAACCTTTCTACCGGGAATTCTTATGTGATTTTGGATTAGGCAAGTTAGAATTAATATTTGGTCCATGCAGGATCTATTTTTCAAAAACCTGCCTGTGACTTAGGTAGCACATTGCATTTATTTACCCATTTTTTAATACGCACCATGAGAATTTGTGTACAAAGTTTGGCAATACAGTTAATTAATGCAATTCCTCTATAATTTTCTATCTTACTGGGATCTCCTTTCATAAAAAGAGTAACTAACTCAATATCTGACCAACTTTCAGGACATTTCTCTTCTAAAAAGATTTTATTGAACAAGTATGGTACAAAGTTTTTCCAATCCTCGGACAGACCTTTCAAACATTCATTTGGGATTCCATCTAGACCAGGACTTTTGCTGTATTTTGTTTTCCTAATTGCATATTCTAATTCCCATATTTGGATTTCCGAATCAAGTTTTAAATTATTTACACCGTAGTATGTTGTCTCTTGCGTGTCTTTAGATGGCATGATAAATTTATAAAACTCTTCCTATTGTGGGGTGTTAATTATATTTCCTGTCTGCAATTCTAGGTTTAAAAAGTTTAAGTGTCTCCTAAAAATGAGAATCATTTTTTATTCAAGCAAGTTTGTTTCAAAGATTAGTAAAATAATCACTTTGTTTCTTTTTACAAGTGCTCTTAAAATTTCTCCTAGCCTGACTGAACTCTCTATATGCTTCGTTGAAGGATTAACTGCTTTACATCTAATCCGACAATCTATCATCAGTCTTTTTGATTGTTTACAGCTTTCATCAAACCACTGCTTATTTCTATACATAGTTATTGGGGTTCGGTTACAGACTAGTCTGTTTTCCTTAGCAGCTTGAAATATACTTTTTACTAGAATACCGTTTAAACTCTCTTTAGATAGACTATCATCCTTATTTGGTAATATGTTATTTAATACCTGACTAAAATAGTTAGTTTGTTCCTTTTTCATTTCTTCTTTTAGTTTGTTACTTGAATTCTTATAATTTATTTCGTATTTATTTTTAAATCTGCTAGCGGAAATTCTAACTTCTATAGGAACATGATCGGACGTAAAGATTTCTTCTGTTGAAAATAATTGCACCCTACTTTTAATACTTAAAATTACAATACAGTAATCCAACACGGAGCAGTTTTGCGTTCCCAAAAAAGTGTATTTTCCTGGGATGTCTGGTTCAACTCTTCCGTTCTAAATTGCTAAGGAGCTGTTTTCCACAAATTCCAGGAACCAGGAGGCAGCGGGATTGCCACCTTTATCTAATGATTCCCAGGTTGCTTTAAGTTTGCTGTGAGTGACTGCAGGGTGATCCAACTCTCCTCCGTTTTTAGTTTTGGCATTGAAATTACCTCCTAAAATTAGCTTCTCCCGTTAATGAGGTGACAACCCCTTAACTACCTCGCTGAGTTCCGTAAAAATTACCGAAGGATCATAGATATAAGTATCAGCGTAAACCTAACCTATCACTAACTGTTCACTTGTTATAATATTTCTGTAAGCTATAAATAATATGTGGTTTTTGCAATAAAGTATTTCATAAATCTTAAAGTTTTGCTTATTCCATATTATGCTCATTTCATTTGCAGGTCATTCTACCTTATTTACCCTGCTAGCAGGAAGAAGAACGTACTCAAAATTACAAAAATTATTACCTAAATTAAGTTTATCTGATTCTTCCCACGTTTCACAAATACACATAAAATCACATGATACCATTTTAACTCCATCTATCTTATCCAACTCGAGTAAATTTTGTAAACCGTGGACGTTCCAGTATGTTATGTTGTAAAAGTTATTCTTGGTATGATATGTGTATGGACGTAGATCCTATGTCAACTCAACTAGTTTAGATCCATCGCTTCGAAATTTCTTCCTATCATCTTCAATGCCGAAATTACCAAGGTATTTAACCGCTGCAGAAGGATTCTCATATTTTGTTTTTCAGAACATTTCATTTGCGTGGTTGTATTTTTTCTGATCCTTTTTACTCAGGCAGGGATGGATCTTTACTTCATTCATGATATTCCTCAACTTCAATTTGTTTTTCATTATTGTCTTGACATATGATGGTTCTCCTAGCTTAACAAACACTAGAGGTAGTTTTCCTTGTTTGGCATCCTTTGACCGTCTAGCCTCCAGTATTTTGATCGATTTTAGACTGAGTCGGTTTTTCAACAAATCGACCGAATCTTCCATAGCAGAGGTGTTAACTCAGAGCCTAGAAATCAAACCCTCTGATTTTCAGTTTTTGCTTTCAATAATTTACATTTTCATTGTTAGAACAGCTAGCTGTTTATTCACACTTGTAAACTAAAGGTTTGCTTTTGCTATACCTTCATCCATTCTAGACTGGTTTATTTCTATTTTCCCTTTCAATGCAGATAGTTTTCCATTATTATTGCTTTCAAAGAGAGTCATTTTATTGTTTTTTTTGACATGAAGTTCGCGTAGGTTGCGTCTAGCTGTTGGGCAATACTTTGCATAAATTTATCTGTGATTTGCTTAGCAACAGCAGCTAGCTGACCTGTGATCTTCTGGTTGATAAAAGTGGCAATTTGTTGATTCGGTTCACTCATAGTTAGTTTCTACCAAAATATACACGGGTGCTAGTATTTTTTTACTTTTTTCGAAAAATACAGGTAATTGTAAGGCCTTCGACCTACGTATATTTAAATAAGGAACTTAGCTTTTTGTTGACTCCAGTTAGATAAAATTTATAGAAGGTTGACTCCAATAGTATGTATATCTCACGGTCTGGGTGGAATCAGGCGTGGTAGAATTTAATTATCGCCAGTGAATAGTCTTCAACTGCTGCTTTAGTTTCGGGTTTGAGTTTCTTTATATCTTTAAGATGTTGTGGTATTGCACTGCAGCCATGTTGTTTATTTCGTCTAGTGGTAATAGAATACATAGCTACCGTAATTAAGAAACTGCTGAGAGTACTTTTTAGACAGAATTAAGTTGACTAGCGCGGTATAGCGTGTCATGCAATAAACTTTTAGTAAGTTAATTAGGCTAGAAACTAACTTGTTCTGAATTGACGCTAAAGTGCAGAGATCTCCAGGTAACAAACTTTTTAGGTCTGCTGCGAGGTTCTTTAAGGATAAACTTGATTGGTTTAGTAGCAAAGTAGGAAAGATAGTATGGTAATTTGCGACTGACAGTTAGGTGATTTTTGTGTTCCTTTGAGATCTAATCGTAAGCCACCCATTTAATTATTGAAATACTTTTAATTTTGGAGAAGGAAAGTTTAAAATGCGTGGCTTCTCTGTTTGTTCGACCCAAATAGTAGAGATGTAGTTTCTTATTGGAGTTATAAATAACACGAGCTTTTACGTTGTCCACAATAAATGCAGAATACGAAGTTTCAAAGAATTTTAAAGTCTTAGAAAACATTTTTTAATGTATTTAAAGAACTTGATAAATTACCGTTCAAACTTTGCAATGGATTAGGCTGTTGAGTGTTTTGCAGCACGTCTAATGCCATGTTGTTAATTTTATCAATGTTTGAGCAACTTAAACAAGACTTTGCTGGTTGGACTGCAGGACTTAACGATAAATGCGTCTTGCTACTTTTTATAAACAACTATAATATGCTAGAATAATCTTAATGTACGTTTATGAGTTTCTAATTGACTGTAAGTTGCTATGGCTTCTGGCACTACTTTAGTTATAACACTAGAGACAATATTACGATTCCAAGGTTTGAGTAGAAATAAATACAAATGCCTAGTGAGCAAGGATATTATAATATTTTAGAAGAGCTATTGTTCTCCAGGTTTTCTTGCGTTTTGTGCAAGTATTATTATCATGTGCATAACCTACAAACAATATTAGTAGTGGCTTGCGATTGGCCTGTAAGTATACTTGCCCTGCCTAGTTTTAGTATTTAAAGAAAAGCTATCTAGCTAGCTGTGCGCCACTAAAGTTAATAGCTTGATCGATAAGCATATGCACTCTTACAGCAAAGTTTTTAAAGTCTTTACTACTCTTAAATCATTTAATATACTTTGAACTAGTATGCATTTGTGATAGAATTGAATTTGCTAGTAGCCTCATTTAAAACTTAATGATACAAAAAGATAAAAATGTTTTTAAAATATATCATTACGTGTGAGAAATCGTATGTGCGTTGGTACTATATTCAGAAATTTCTTTTAAATATCTTTGCAAGCAACATGGTTTTTCTTATCATCCATAGTATTAACGCTATTTAGTATCACAGAAGAGTCTAATTGAAGAGCACCCGTATCTTCTTACACTTGTTTGAAACTTTTAATTGATCAAAAGACTAAATAATTTAAAACAGTGCTGTCAAAATGAATACTCCTAATAGTGTCTAATAGTGTTTCTAATATTATATTAAAAACCACCAATTCTGTGGTCGCTATTCAAAGTAAAAAAAACATTGTAGTCTAAAAAACAAGAAATAAAATACGCAAACAGAGATTTGAATTCAAGACTCGATACAAAAAGTTTTGGATCCAATAACTTCAAAATTTCTAAAGTGCGTGTCACAGAAGAATAATGTTTTAGTCAACACAAATACGTCTAGTATGTTTTAATTTGCCAAACAATAAGCTTTAGCTGAAACCATCAGATCTTATTTTAAATATTAACCATTTATCAGAACCAAAAGTATTAAAACTGTCCAAAAATATTTGCAACAGGCATGTATAGTGCTGTTTTTGCAACTAATTTTCACATCAAGTTTTAGATGCAGCTACTACAAAAATAAATCAGTACAAAAAACAGCTTAAACCAGAGTCACAACGTTTCCTATTCCACACTGATCTTGTTTGAATTGTTCCAAAGTCATACTTTATTCATTTAATTTTTACTGCAATTTTTGTATTGATTGTTTTTACAAGCACAGACTTACAGCAAAGAATAATTTAGATTGCAACTGTACTTGCAATTTAAATAGTGCAATTTAAGATAAATTTACTGGTTGAAAACCACTAGCTATTAATAATTTTAGTTAGTTTAATATAATAACTCAAAGCACAAGTATGCAAATATTTGCCCCCTGAGTAATTTCGTACACATTTTTAGCTCCGCTTAGAAAACAAAGTGTGGACATATTAAAATACGAATTATTTTCCCTTGAAGATTATTTTGTCAGTGACTATTACATATAAAAATTGTGGGTACTCCTGATGTACGTAAATTATCACACATAAAAACGTTGCAGCACATAATGTCTTAAAAGCGAATCCAAGACGATAGCTTTTTGTTTAAAGTGCTGTTTATGTGCTACCAATTTAAAAGACAGTATATTTCATTCTTGCATTAAAATCAAACCTTTTGTCAGTGTGAATATTTTTGACGAACTGAAAAACAGAATTTCAGCAGCAGCAAAACAAAGATTTTAGAATGCCAAAGTTCTTATTTTTGACAAAGTTTAAACTATAGGGTAAACGTGGTTGCATTTTGTGGACGCCTGAAATTTGTACATCTATTTCAGGCAGAGTTGCTGTTAAGCTAAAGTACTCTACTTATGTTTAGTGACTCTCTTTAATTTTCTTGTTTGCGAGACAATAAAACAAAAAGATTCTTAGTTGCACAAGGGTTTTAATACTGTTTTTGTATTTGGCGCAGCGTTTCGGCAGAGCAAGGAAGATTCCAGACAACTAGAGTATTACGAGTTCTTAATGGGACTGAGGTATTGGAATTGCACCCCTCTTGATCTTTAAAAGTTGCAAGACCAACAACAGCACATTTATCAATTGGATGGTTTGAACAATAATTGTTTAAGAACATGTAATATGTTTAAGCTATCAATAAAATAAATTTGCATTATGTCTATATAAATATAATTATGTTTTAAATATTCCTGTTTTGTTTTTTCGTGCAATGTTTTGAAGGTTTTGTGCTTGATTCATTGAGGTTTTAACTTAAATTAGAAAAACTTGTTCACTTCTTAAAGAATTACTAGAGGTGAATTATATTGTATCTTTTATGTTGACAAAAAACAAGGATGTGGCAATGTATCTTTTAACAGAAGCTAAAGCACTGTTGTGAATTTAATATTTAGCTTTGTCAGGCTTTAATAGAATAACTTTGTTGAAGCTATAGTCGTAGACTTCCTGAATTATTTAAGTATTATTATTAAATAATTGAATACTGATAACTAGATTAGGAACCAAATTAATATGTTAAAACCTTGGCAGTTTCACTTGTCTTGCATCAGGTAATAATGATTTACAAATTCTATAGCATAACAATATAAAAAAAGTGTGTACATTAGGATACAAAGGAAATTTTTGCGTGCATAACCAATGTAGTTTTTTTTTATTTAAATGTTTTTAATATCTTATAATTGTTAATAGCGAATTGAAATTGCATCAAGGATATTAAATATTCAGCATAAATATGAAATGCAGCTGTGCTGAAAAAAAAAATCGAGCATAAAAGAACTTACAGTAAAACAAAAAATATATCAAATTGTATTGAATTGAATTTTGTTCATGTTTATAGGGGCATTCCGATAACCTTAAATTGAATTATATACATCTAAATGAAGTTTAATTTACATTTTAGTAGTAATAGTTCTTTTGTAGTTGTGCCACAGGGTGACAAGAGTTGTGATATAAGTATACATTTTTGGATTTCTTAATAGTTATTATACGTGATCTATACATCAAATTTATTTATTATGTTCCTTATCTTTTCAAAAACGCTTTCGAGTTTCCTCAAAAACGCTTGCGAGTTTCCTCAAAAAAACTTCCGAGTTTCCTTAAAAACGCGAATTTCGCTCGCTTTATTGTTTGTGGTTTAGTCAATGAAGGTGGCAGATTCGGTAGTTACTTCACTGTTTTCTATTTCCTATTTCGCTGGTGGTTATTTTACTAAAACCACTGCTAACTAACCTCTGTCGAGAAAGTACTATGGAGGTGAGGCTGAATTAGCGTGGAATAGATTTATTGTTTTAAAAGAGAAGATATATAGGTTCTGTATAAACTGAAGGGTCTGATAACACAAGTAACTTGCAAATTGTGGCTGATCTCTGATAGAATAAGTGTGTTCACCCAAAATCATTTTTCTGTAAAAACTTAACGTTTGGCACTTAAAACATTGTGAAACGCATCAAAATCATCGGCACCACAGAGTTAACACCTTTTCTGTGTGTCAAACTTTATAGCTTTGTTTTTCACTGCAATTATACCCACTCCAAGCCTTAATTGTGCAAACATTCTGAAACACGCAATTAGGAGATTTGATAACAAATATTCAGAAATGACACCATCCGATTTCGTAAACTTGTTATTTTCATTAAAAGATGAGTTTTGAATGCGTTAAATCTGTTTGCATGGATTGTTTATTGATTCTTTCCGTAATTGCATCCAAGTTTTCCAATATAACCTCCGACGACTGCGCATCCTATACAAAACTAAAACCAGAGTCGTTTAAAATTTTTGGAACTGCGGACGCCCAGTTGTATGCTAGTTGAGGCCTCTTTGTAACAAAAAATATATATAAGAATAGAAAGAATATATATATTAAAGAAAAACAAATTCCATCATAAAACAAATGTATGTTTTAATATGTAGTAATATATATGTTTAGGACTATTTCTGAAAAGGTAACCATGACTAAGCAATACACTTATTGCAAATTTGATATTTTTTCTCCGTTTTTAGAAGCTACAATAACGTGTATACTACAAATCAAAACGCCCTAAACGCCGTTAACCACTCAAATAAAAACAAGGTTTGGCAAAAATACATGCACATCTTAGTAGCAATACCAATAGCTAAGTTTTGTACTACAACCCAATTAAATTTTGTCAATTATGACGTAAGGTGAGTCAGCTTGAGGTACACAATCATTAAACAACCTGCAATAATACAAAATGCACGAGGTCTACAAAATAGAAACGTCCGTAATGCTAAAAGTAATAGTAAGTAATCAACACCAAAACTCTTTTCAAACAATGGCAATTAGTAAAGGTGCATTCAGATATCAAAAGGCAGCAACAAAAATGAATGTGTTTATGGCCAGTCTATATGACCGTTAACAGAAAAGTGTTAGTCATTTTTTATATAAAATTGATTGAAACGCAATAAAGCTAAATCAAGAGGAAACTTATATTTATTGTAAAAATTAATCACCCAAAAACACTGTTAACACAGATATTTGGTCAGCACTAGCGTCATTATTTATATTTTATTAATATTAATTTATGCTAGAGATGCAAATGCCTTATAAAATGTCACACAGGCGAAATAAGATGTAGTTTCAATGAATAAGGTATTTTATATTGTCCCCCCAAAATTTTTAATCCCTTCAATTTTAATAGAGTATACGAAGAATTCAAAACAATAATACCAAATAGCAAGACAATTGCCGGTGACGTAGACTTGCAAAAATTCGTGGCACGATTTGGCATAGAACTACCAAAACGGTCTAGGATCGAGATATAAATTGATTGTTTTTATAACATTCAGAAGACAAAGTTAAAAATGACATTTGAAGGTAAAGAACATAAATATTCAATGTTAGCAACAGAAATAGGTGTCTTGGATTTGAACAAGAAAAATGATCATACAGTATCTTAAGCAATCTTGAATTTTATTTCAGTGGCAATTTAATTAGTTACAACTCCATCCACTATGCTATTAGTGCTTACTTGAAGCGCATGTTGTTTTCAAATCCCATTGAAAAAAGAACAATTGTGCTGGACCAGTTATATTCACCAAACTCAACGCCTGATGCCTTTGCAAAAATAGACAGTGGATTATTAGCAAGATACAATATTAAATAAGAATCGAAACCATTTACTATGCTTGAAACACCAGCAACTCTATTGCTTAATCCACAGCGAATGGTTCCAAGAAACCGTGACGTACGTTTAATTATGCGAAGGCCATTGCCTGCGATTTGTATTGACGCTGAAACTGAGACTTAGAAAGGGTACTCTTGTTAATCTTTTTGTATTGACATTGAAAATGCCGTGTTGTATTTAAAAAGGCAGACAGTTTCACTACTATAAATTCATAAGCAATGATCGAGTTTAAACAGCAGTATAACGTTAAGGTATACTTGTTTTTAGTAATAATAATATATAATTTGTTCGTTAAGTCGATTTGGCCGCAGCTTATACAACATTGGTTATTTACATTTATTCATACAAGGATAATAGTCCTTAGTTAAATATAATGGTTAAATATAAATTGGGTACAAAGTATGTCAGTAAGAGTGTGCGTTTTGTCTGTTGCTTAAATTTTGTTTCTTTGATCATGTATGTAGGGTTAAGGAACATGAGAAAGTCAGAGGGGTCTATTCATCTTTAATACATCTGTAGTAAAATTTTCTAGTCCTTAGGGCTTTGTCCTAAAAGTGAAAAATCAGTTTGAATCCGTTTGCATTCAGTTAGAAGCTAAAGATTTTTCGGATAAGATTTTTTTTTGTTGGTCTTGCTATGCTCAGAGTCCATCAGACACCTTTTCTTTTGCTTCTACATAGCTTACAGTCGGATGTTTTAGATTGCTTTAATGTTTTCCTCATACCGTCTAGATTAGTAGTTTTGCTTCTTAGAACGATTCTTGGAAGTCTAGATCTCAGGATTAGTACCAGTTTAGCAGTATTCCAGGATAGATTTATTTCAAAGTATTCTGATTGTAAGGCGTGTGTCTTAATTTGTGCGTAGTGGTTAAATGTACTGCAGCTCTGCATCCTCTGTTAATGCAGTAAAGTTGGTATTTTTCTAAGATCACTCCTCTATGCTTTATTTTGTTATCACTATTCAGATTTTAATAATTGTTGGGTGGCAAACTTAGAGTTGTATATAATTTAGAAAGATGAGACTTCAGGTCGTAAATATGTTGCTTTAACATCCATGGATGTGAATCGATGCAAACATCTATAAATAATTACTTCTAAAATCTAGATTGATGCAGTGTAGCTAATGGTGAAAATGACAATAATTCCACAAGTGGACTCAAACCCAAAACCAACACTTCTAAAGAATAATAAATATGATTTATTTTGAATAATAGAAAACAAAGGTAAGTATAATGTATAGTTAACAGTAGAAGAGGTAAATAATAAAAGTAGAGCGACTTAGTTTGTTAGACTGTATCACAAAACGATTGAATAAAGAGTCGTTGATTTTAGGCTAAGATGTGGCAATAAGAGCTTGAAAGCGTGGTCATATCAGATAGATGATGAAATTAAAAAGTCAGCATGGTCAGATCGCATAGTAAAATCAACGTTTCTAGCACTAAAGATTATAGCAGATATTTCAGTCCAGGTGGACTTTACAACCAAAGAAAAGAACTAACATAAGTTCAAGGATGATGCTCCTCAGATGTGTGAACAATTCAGAAATTAACATAGTAAGAATAAAGATTAAGCCAATTTAAAGAATAGAGTTGTCTATAAAATGTAAGGCATGAGGAAAGTCAGGACTAAATAATTATTTCTTTAGTCCCAACTTACACAACTAACAGATGTCACATCTTGGCTGATGCCAAATGCATTTTATTATAACACTTATATTAACATCAGAAACACATTAAACATAAATAATTGATGCAAGCATTTCAATTTACAATTTGTAAAGTTGACGGAACTTTAGGTAACGAATAAAGTATATCAAAAAGTTGGTTTAATACCAAACAATAATCTTTTTCTAGGAATGCTGATCCTGAAGTTAAAGACTTCGTTATTCTAGCTGGCGTAAGTTTGCATTTATTTGACAATTGTATTACTAGACGATTGCCTTAAATTATTGTACGTAGGCTAGTAGACAGCCAAGCGTATTTGGGTAAATTCACGAACTTGTTTTGCAACTTTTAACACTTCACTTTAAGTTAAATCACTGTAATAATTAACCAAGAATCGATAGAGTACACGACATTACCTTTTAATCTTATAGAATAATGGATCTGAAGAATACAATTTTTTTGCTCCTAACACCCTAAGGAAAACAACAAATAATCTAAGTTTATGAAATGGGATAACTTTTCAAACTTTACTAAATAAAATGCTCTATTCGCAATTGAGCTTGTACCAACACAGTCTTATTCAATGAGCATGTAGAAAACTTGACAAGTACGGATCAATATCAAGTTAAGATCTGCATTGACGAATTAAGTTACTGCTATTCTATTTAGTCAGCACCAAAACGTAGTTCAAATTGATACAAACCAGCAAATAAAAATTAACTGTTAAATGTAAATTATCAAACTGGGTTTTAGTTGAAATATAGACATTGTATTTATTTTGCATAAAATCTAAGGTTTAATAATAAAAACTATGTGTTGCTTAACAACAATAAACTGAATTACATCACGTTGACTATCATTACGGGCAAATTACAAAACTTTCTCGGTATTTTACTTAAAGAATCTAAACAAAGTACTACGTCATAGCAGCAGATCAAATAAAATTTACCATGAAACAATTAGAAAATGAAAATTGTAGAAACAGATACATTGTCCTCATTGCAATAATTGCAAACACAGAGGATAAAAGACTCTAACAAGCCCCTGGTGTGTTATAAGGTCACTTTAAAAAACAGCTTCGGATAATTAAACTTCTATAGAATGCCAGTTTACAAATACCGCAACCTGCAGTGGCCAAGAACGAATTTGGTAGCTAAAAACTGCACAGCACTTTAAAGTGAAAGATTTACAGTTTGCAAATCAAACTGCCTATATAACGTGCATTTACGCTCTTTAAGTAAGAGTTATAAAAACTTGATAAATGTATTTACATTCTTTGTGTTAGATTAGGATAAAAATTAAAATTTGCAATTATGATTCCCAATTAAATAATATGTTTGTATTGTGCACTTTAACATGTGCAGTATTATACATTTAAAGCGTCATGTCCATCAGTATGTCATATTTCATTAAATTATTACTTATGTAAGCATTTGTAGTTGTAGGTTGCACTTAAAGTAAAAAAATAGATCATCAAGAATAGAAATACCTAAAGCGTTGCCGTACAGCTGCATCATTCTACGAACAGGTTAGGTTTTCATTAGCTACTACAAACAGTCAACACAATCATGAACGTGTCGTTTGCAGACCGTAATTTGATTACTCTAATTGTAGTTATTTTTAAAATAACCAGCGTTCATATTATTTGGTTTTAAATTATTTTAAAATTAATTTGGGTTGTAAAGTGTATATTGATTTATGTACGCAGCAAGGTTATTAAAATTAGTCTAATTAGATTTTAAATTCATTTAATCTACAGATATTTTCACGCTCTGTGCAAGACTGCTGTTTTACATATAAAAGCTTTTTTCCATACTAAGCTCACGTTGAGCACGTTTATCACTGTGAAGAATGCAATATTTATTGTGCAATCAAGGCAAATTATCGGTGCCCTTATCACGAAGAAAGACTTAGCGATGTAGAAAACAGAAATCAAGATCTTGTTAACAGTAGTACTAATAGAACTAAAACTACATACGAAATTTTCAACAACGCTTATGCAAAGCCAGCTGCCTCTTTAAGAGGAGGTTTTGCTCTTAACCTAATTATCAATTTATTCCTAATTTAAGACCTGAATTAATGTATGTGCCTTAGAAATATTAAAAAAATTTACTATTGCCAGTCCTGTTATTGTAATTTTAATTCAGCTGATAATTTAACAAAACTTAGGTTGAACTACTAAACCTAGCTAAAAAGGCAAATTGTGATTCCTGACATTACAGAAAAGGTCAAGTTTTTAAAATTGTGACAATTACTGCCTTGCTCATACATCACTGTTCATAAACCACTTACATTCGTGTCCTCATGAAGAAAAAACAACTTTAAATAGTAGCACAATATTTGTAAATAAAATTACACCTGCTAAATAACTAAATAATATACAGCACATAAATACAAGAAGTGAAGCTGTACATGCAAAATATGACGATGGCAAAGATATAATAAAAACTTTCTTAAAATACTCTTTTCATTGGGCTGAAGCATTATTATTCCATGTACTAACAATATCGTCAGGCTAAGTGACCAATTACGCAAACAGTTTTAGAATGCTACTTCTTGCTGCATGTGCCATTGTCAATTTGACGCTACTAGGAAGATTTTACGCACGTTTTATTTTATTCATAATTACGGTCATTACAAGTTTGCTGATCGTAGCCGCTGCAATCAATAAATTAATACAAGCACAAAATACTAATTATATCATTGTACAGGAGTTGCTTAAATTATCACTTGCTAGTTAGTGCCATGAACACAGGCCTGTTTAAAGCTGAACATATTTTCAAAGAGCGAAAGAATTTATTTTTATTTTAATTACAGCTAATATTAAATGGATTCCAGATTAAATCATCGAGCACCCACCAAAAGCCAGTAACAATTCTAAATATACTAGCAAAATGTTTTATTCGAAAGTTAAAGTTTATAAAATAGATGTAAATTTATTTTTTGATTACAATTTATTTGATCTTGTGAAATCTCAATTTAAAAGAATGAATCTCAATGCCTTGCCTGTCTAATATTGATTAATAACAAAGTGAATTTATGCCCAGATTCGGAGCTTTTTATAAAATTACAACTTACTGAAGTTATTACTGAAGTCTATTTTCTTTCTATTTATGTTATAACTAGTTAAGATGATTCAAATAACTGAATACTTTCGATATAATTCCGAATATCACCTTTGAACAATGAGCTAATTCCAGATCACCACTAAAATCTTGTCAAAAATGTTGCTGCTTAATTTAAACTAAATTCATTACGTGACCATACAAGACTTACATGCCTAATAAATATGGTTTAACATGCAGAAGTATCACAAACTGTTCAAGAATTTGAACTTAAAAATTACAAACTTGACCCGACCTTATTACTCACATTACCAAGTTACTCTTGGAAATGTTTTTAATTTAAACAATTGCAAAAATAAATTATATAAGAGCTCTGCGGGCATAAGAGCTTGCCAACAAAGCAAGCAATACGCAGTAGGCAAAGTACTGTTACTCTAAAACATGTTATTGCTAATAAAAAGAGGTGTCTAAAAGGATTAGATCCAGCCAAACAACGTAATCAAATATTTTTCTAAGATAATAATAGTTTATATGCACATATATGAAGCAACTAATGTCAGTGTCAGACAACGAGTATATAAAAGCAAAATTGTCAGATAATATAAATGGACTAATACAACGTCAGGTACAACAGAAGGTAGCTATGGCTACGTTCTTGTTTTTAACTTCTAGTGCCGTTCAGTGTTCAAAAAACAAGACGTTAACTTGCCACTTGCTATAAAACAGCTGGTACCTAATATGCAGGATATATCAGCACAGTACAATTTAAATAAATATGCAAGTATCTCAATTCAGCACTATGTATTTTGCCCTTGATTTATGCTAACACTGCACGAATAAAAACATCTTAACAGTCCATTGTAAAGCTTTACAATACTATTTATCAAAAGTAATAATTTTTGTAAAAATTCATGTGCTTTTCAAGCAACAAGTATATTAAACCTTACACTAGGGCTAATTTAGGGATTATAAAAACGCAAATGCATCATTTGGAATCAAACTATTAAAAAAAATTCTAACTTTCTGTATAGCAAACTGCTAACCCAAGTACTTAAATTGTACTTCCTTGTTTATGCACTAGTACTGAAAAAGGAGAAAAATAACTTGCAAATGCTACCTATAAAGATTTTAAATGTGTGTACCTTTTGTTTTATATCTTAACTACACCCTAAAGACACCAAGAGCTAGCTCAAGTGGACGTTGGATCGATATGTAATTAATATGCATATTACGCACATCGTGAAAAAAACGTTTTTCCTTTGTCATGCCTACTGCAATGCTAAGGGTCTAAAAGTGCACTTTATTTCGACCAGTTAAGCTCAATTTCACAAAAAAATAATATTATTTGCTTCTTGCTCTGCTGTTGCTTAGTTCATCACGCGTAAACTTTAAAAAACATAACATTAAACACTGGTAATATAGTACTACTAGTACATAGCATGTAGGTACACAGTCATTTATATACATAAACATATATAAATACGTATACTAGTTAGCAGTAAGCTATAGGGAGCATACATACGCGGCCTAGTAAATGGTAACTGGAAGTTTTAAGCTCAGTCGGTCCTTCAAGTTTAATTCTAATAGTCAGTTTGGCCGCACAGAAGCTTCAAACCAGCGTTGGTAGAAGCGTCGAGCTCATAATAAATAATAAGGCATGCCAGGCACATCTGCAGTAATACAGTTACCCCAGCTGAAGACCCGTTTCAGTGAAAAGAGCTGCAACATGAATCCAACTCTGCCCGTAATCACTCAATAATACAAAATAGTACAGAGTACTATTTCATTCAGACCCTTAAATTTTAGCTACTGCTATAAACAACACGATACAGTGCTTAGGTATGCTACGTACTAGTGCATTTATACATATATTCATACACATATACATACATGCCAATCTACAACAGGTACGTTAGTGTTTGATTTCACCTTTGCCTATTTTTAAGCCTCAAAAAGGTTTTTAACGGCCAATGTTGTCTACTTAAATCCTAAATAATTTAATTAAATTGTAGTTTAAATATTTTAAAACCTTTTTTCAGTCATGTTTATTAAAATCATGCAATAAGTACAGTTAAATATACAGTGCATTAATATATGTAATAATGTATGTATATAATATACACGTTAATTGTACCTAATATAGCTTAATTTTCACACATAAATACTGTTAGGGTGACTGTCAACAGCAGTTTCGGTAATTTCAGAAAATAATGGCGAGAGCAACTGGTTTGGATGAGTGGATGAGTGAGTGAATTGATGAGTTAAATTACTGTACGATGCTTCAGTAATATGAGTAGAATTGTGTGATATTGAGTGATTGAGTGTGTGAGTAAGTTGGTGGATGGAGACTTGTGTGATTTTAAATATACTTTAATAGTTAACAGGTAAGTAAAGCAAGATAAATATCGTGACTTTGTAACAATTAAAATAAAATAAACAGCTACTGGTTGTTAATCCAGCACAGACTAAAATTATAACAGAAATGACAGCCTCAGTATGAGAACTGGCAGAGTCAGTGGTTAAGTAATGAGTCTCTTAAATATAGGATTAGATGTGGTATTTATACAGAAGTTACGAGTAACTTGGAAGCGGCAGAGGGATAAACACAAAGGAATAAAACACGAGCCTTAGTCTAATAATAATTCACTTGTATAAATTAGTGGTTATCCTGGGTACTTTTTACACAAAAGTTTGAGAGTTAAAACTAGGTATTTAACTAATCACGTGAACAGTCAGTGATTTTGTAGAACTTCACAGTAGAAATGGTAGAACTAAATATAATAGATTTAAATATGAATAATTCACAGTACAAAATTAGAAATGAGTAGATTTGCAATCCAAAATCAACACTGCAGTTGAATTGGGTCGAAACAGTAAACTAAAGTACAGAATTCAAATCGACGTGGAAAAGTTTCCACGTCACAACGTCACACAGCCGATGCTTGCTCTGAGCAGCATATAGCATCACAGGTATACAGACTTTACAGGAACACTACACAACCATTGACAAACAGCATGCTTAACAACCAGTGATTTGAATTTAACAACCAGTGACTTGAACTTAACAACCAGTGGTGAATGAGATAACCTGCGAGGCTCGCCATGTAGCTAGGGACGGAACAAATACCTATTATTATGTACATGTACATATACATGCTTACATATTAGGATTTATATATTAGTGCTACCCTCTAAGTAACAGTCTCAGGGAAAGGCTGGAGTGGGATGAAGGTGCAATTCATATTTAAGCAGAGTGCATAAATTAAGTTGTCAAAGATAACGCAATTTTAGTGCGTACTGTAGCAGTGAAAGGCTTTGAACTCAATTCTTAGAGTGGTTGACATTATTTATAACTTTAAAGTCAATTAGAAAAAAAGAAAGTTACAGAAAAATATTGATTATAAAATACTACATGTTGTCTGTTGGATTGTTACCAATAACGATTAGAATAAAATAATAAACAATGTGCAGAAAATGTCTTTGCTACTTCCTGCTCGCATGTAGTCAAATCGACAACGCGCTACAATCTTCTTAGTTAAAATTCACATCATACTGATAAATGATATTCTTTGATGTGTGTGTGATTAAGTGACCGATTTTAGAATGTATCTGTTTTCAGGAAACTGAGAGGAGTTGATTAAAACATGTTCTAAGGAAATCAAACAAGAAATTTGGAAACTACAAAGGAACGGAGCTTGATCGCAAACTTAGTATGTACACGGATTTTGTCCATAAAAATGCATTAAAACATACGCGCTAGGTGCTAAACTCGAATTGTACATACTTAGTATGTACACGAGATCAACAACGCAAAAAAATAGCAATACCTAGGAAATAATAGAAAAAGGTAAGTAGATGTTGAACTAATGATCTGGGGCGACTGGTGATAGCTGGGGCGAAGTGGGATTAGATTAGAGCAATGTGAGATTTGACTACGACGAATTGAGTTTTGACTAAACCGAAGTAAGATTTGACCAGGGCAATGTGAGAATCAACCAGGGCTACTTGTTTATGAACTATGTTTCCTTGAGATTGATATAGGACCGACGAAATTGATAAACAATGATGTAGAAACAATATTAGGTGAGAAAAACGTTTTACGACTGTTACTTAATTATCTTTTATAGTTTAAATGAAAGTTTTAGTTACTCGATCAATGTAAAATAAGTAATACCAGATATAAATCATAATACTAACATAACCTGTATGAAAACAAAGAAAAATGATTTAATAATCAATTAATCAATGTAAATTGAGATAAGGGAAGGAATATAAGGTATATTAAAATACTTTTTAATTAATTTATGGAGTTTACAATAATTCTCAAACACAAAAGAGACTAAAAAACAAAGTGTTTTAAAATAAAAACGATCTTACAAACCTCCACTAATCGGTGTAAATGAAAAAGTACTAAAAAAATATCAGAAAACCGAGTCTTGCTACCAATTTATCACGGTGAAGTCTTGCAACTAAGTTATTAAAATAAAGTCTTGAGCTCTTTGCCTTATATAATATTCTGGCGTCAGATGGAAAAGTACAAGTCTCCCTTTCCCTTTGTCTCATTCTCCTTTTACATCTTGTTATGCTTAAATTCTATTTCACATTTAACTGTGAGCTTTAGCTAGTGAGCGCTTGAGAATTTCAATAATAATAAACAAATAAGAATATCTATTTTGGTTTTCTTCCACTCTTATCATCTATCATATCTATCCTATCCTCTCTGGATATGTTTTCAGACTATTTTATATGTACTTGCACATTCCTAACTGTGGAGGTTGAAACAGTACTGTAACATAAGCATAGCAGTACTTGTTATTGCATTGCCTCACATTCGTGATGAAATACTATTCGAGTCTAAAGGAACCAGCAGAGAATTCTCCCCCTGATGTACGCTCAACCCTTTATCATACTGTATGTATAAAAGATACAGCATTTTCCACTAGAGCTGTTTGCTAATTTTATTTTCCATTTTTTAGCAGGCGAATTACCATTTATTATCATGCTTTCCAGTCTAAGTCCAAACGGCCCAGCAGCGACATCCCTCCTCTTGTACGCTCAACCCTTCATCATATTGCCTTTATTAAGGGTACGGCATTTTCCACCAGTGCTAACTTCGTTTTCCATTTTTTTAAGCATGTGAATCCTCATTCAATATAATACTTTCGTATATGTTTTCAATCAGACGAGAGATTTACCCACACACCATTGATGTACACTACAACTTTCACCATTTTGCTCGATTTTTATCCACACTGTTACCATAGTGATCCATTCTAAACATTAAAAAACCCGCTGGGTTTAAATTTTAATTATTTCAATTTCATTCACATGGTCCTGTCCCCACAATACGGCCACGACATCATTGCGATAATTCATAATTAATATATAATAGGCACTGGCAGTCGCAGCTCAGCTGTAACTATACCATACCATACCGTCCGCATGAGGACGTAGTCCAAACACTTTAGTATTGTCTTCGGTCTTCTCCATTCTTCCTCATTAAATTACATAATACACAACTATGTAAATAAAACTCACTTAATGTAATTGTTTCTTTATTATTTTTCTACTATACTCTTTTACAGAAACAAACGAAAAAACCAAACTAACGCACATTACTACCAACTGACTTTACATACATATTATATTATACTAACCAAGGATGAATCATCCGCAAAATCAAACTTGTAACGATAAATGTTGTATGGGCTGAGGCCAAATCGACAAAATGAATAAATTATATTATATTATAACATTATACACTACTACAATTACCATATGCTTAGCAAAGTAAATTTGTATTTCCATTCATCCCCATGACATTACATTACAATGCATTAAACCCCGGCTTGGTGGCTTGGAGATGTAATGCATCGCCTTGTCACCAAGTCGGGGCCAGCCAGTAGTGCTCTGGATTGTGGGCAGTGGGGGGATGGGGCTTGGTGGGGCGGTGGGGGAGTTGAACGGGGTGGGTGTGAGAGTCTAAAGTGTTTGGGTGCTGGTTGTATTTATCTGTGGTAGTTCCTACCTGAGACAGAGATACAAGTCAGCTTAATAGTAGTTTACTACATGCCTGACACTGTACATTCAAATGTATAGACTCAAGATTCATCTCGAAGTTCCTCTCTTCCTCGTCCACTACAGGCCGTCGCCACCTGTCCACTCTCGTTAAGAGTGACTGCTGGCGGGTTAGGAGCAGAGTGAATGCGGAGCTGTTGCAGTCCTGAGAACACTGTACCAGTTTCGTTCTACTCTTCTTCGTTGTCCTCGGCTAAGCCGGAAAAAATACAGGTTTTCAAATATCTGGTGAAAACCAGTATAAATATATATCTTTCATGGAGTACGACAGTGAGTAGTCTATATCAGTATACTAGTTGAACTAGAGTTAAGAAAAAACATGAACCACTAAACCTGGTCAAGTGTACTATACACTCGCACCTTCCTAGTGGTTCACATAGCAATGTTGTATAGAAAAAACAGTAGGTTATACCCTTGAGGTTAAGAACCAAAGCTGTATAAATACATACATACATACATACATACATACATACATACATACATACATACATTACAATGCATTAAAATGCCCGTATGATTAGCAAGGTTATCTGACATTTCCATCCAATATCCCACTACATGTTTAAGTACCAGTAACAGTCCTAGGCTGTCCCAGTCAATACTCTCCCGTACCATAACCTCTACAACTGCAACTACTCGTTTTTACACCTCTCCACCTTTTTACACCTATTAATATATTTTTTATAAAACATTAGTTTTAAGGTCACTCTTTCATATTAAATTCCTAACTTTATAGTCCTATGAAAACTACAATTTTGCTAATTTTTAACAATGATCCGTTCAACTATGTTCTGCATCTATAGTGTAAATCAAATAATGAAAACAAGAAAAAAATGCTTACCACAGCAACAGCTTCCGATGCTAATATTTCTGCGGGGCTCAAGGTAGTAAAGAATGCAATATTGGTTAGGACATATATTACCATAACAAGAACACATGAGATACCAATTGCTCTGGGCAGATTTCTGCAAAATTAAAAAATAGAAGTGTTGCTTATAAGTACGTCGCGTTTGACACAAATATTTGCTCTCAAAACATGGAATGTTTACATTGATAACTAATATATGATTTAGGAAACAGACTTACTTTACAGGGTCTTTTAGTTCTTCAATGATAAAATTCAAGTAATTCCTACAATCAAAAATTTAAAAAACTTAAGGGCTGCTCTAGCAAATAAACGCTGTGCGGAGTTTTAAGCTACTAATAGCTTAGCTGCTCATAGCATAGCCTTAAGGGGTAATGTACCCCTTATTCACAAATGGACCGACAATTCAATTGTTTTTAAATGTTAACAAAATTATTAATGTATTTAGTTTCTGGTTTACCTTTGTAGGTCAAGTAGTTCGTTCAAAATAAATAACACATACCCTGCTTTCATCTGAATTCTGTTGCTTACGGCTTAAAGAAGGTAATAATCGGTCAACGAATACTTGGTTATACAAACATAAAGAAGCATATTTTAGAAACTACTAAAAAAGTTTTAGATAGTTTAGAGATTTTATCAAAACAGTAAAGGTTTTTCCTAAAAGCTGATACTTTACACTTGAATTAACATTGAATTGAATTAAATAAAATTTGGCCATATTATATTAAAATGGTCATTACCTAACATTATGTCAGTAGAAGTTTCTGATTTTCCAAACAGAGATTATTGTCAGTCTTACACAACAATTTAGCGACTAGTATAATGTTTATGGTCAAATATCTTGTTTTCACCTAAAGTGACTTTTTAGATGCTCAGCAAGTATCTGTAGATATGGTAATAGCTGTTTGTCTGTCTGTCGTCATGGCTGTCGGTCGCATGCTACAGCTTAATCTCTTTATTTTTGAAGCGATTAAACTCAAACAACTTGTAATCGCCCAGAAATGGTGGGAGAAGTGCTGTATAGATTTTCGTTATTATTAAAGATATAGTTTGTTTGCAATTAGCAGTTAAGCCGACCAAGAATAAAATCAATGTTGCGGATTTGGTGACCGTAGGCTAAAAGTAGATGCTGAGCTTACAGCGTGTTAGTTTTATCACCGAAAAACAATTGGGTTGTAGTAAAGTGACAACCAGGTCTACAAGAGACAAAGTCTCAAATCTGTAAAAGGATTCTTCCCGGGAAATATTTATTATTATTATTATTATTATTATTGTTAAGTACGGTTCTGGTTTACTTATGGGTGTAATGGTAAATGAGTATGAGTCTACTGTTAAGTAGAACCGCAGCTTAATCGTAGAGTGTTTTAGTATGGTACTTTATTATACCGATTACTCGCTTACTGTAAGAGGTACAGTTAGAAGTTGGAAATAAGACTTCTCAGAATAGACTGGTGAGAGTGTTTGTACCCAGTACATAGCACTATTCAGATTATGGTTATATTGTTTATATGTTTATACTCATCATCGTATATTTGCAATATCTGCACTTATGCTTACATTTATGGCGTATGTATACAACAACGGCATAGCATACGGCCGTCGTAGCAAGCCCGTGTAGCTCAGTGCTTACTGCACTGGTGTCTATAAATCTGCTGTTTAAGCAAATGCTTGCTTCAGGTCTTGGTGATCGAGACCAGCGGCAGTGGCAAGTTTTCCGACTGGGGTTTCCTTGTCTTGAAGGCAGTGAAGGGCTCGGCGGCTCTGAACGTCAATGTAAATTGAAGTTCGCCAAAGAAGTAGGCCCGACTAATGTGGGAATGACAAAAACCTGTGTGATGGCACAGTACAAGAAGTGAATTCGAGGTCGGGCACCCTGTAAGAACTGCGGTTAAATCGGGTCAACCTTAAATTTATTTATTTTATTTTTATACGGCCGTCTCCCTGAAAGGAGCGCGTATATAACTATATAGTAAAAACAAGGGGCTTCGCCCCTTGGCGAAGACTGGCAGCATCAACAGTAATATGGGGCAGTAATATGTAGTATATCGTGTTATTTGTCATTGCCATTTTTCCCTTTGACGAATCATGTAGAGTATTAATAATTTGTGCTCATTTACATAATTTGAAACCTTTCTAAAGTACTTGACCGATTTTGACAAAAATATATATCACTTTGAAGACCTTAAAAATAGAAAAATCCGTTTTATTTTTTCACTACATATGACATACTACACTTTTTATGGCGATTTTTAGATGCTGAGCAAGCATCTATTGGTCTAGTGTTTGCTGTCTGTCTGTCTGTCTGTCTGTCTGTCTGTCCGCATGGCTGTTGGTCACACGCTACAGGTCGCAATTTGGAAGCTTTTGAATTGAATCAACTTGTAATCGACCAGCAAAGCGAGGAATAGGTGCTGTATAGTTTTTGGTTATTATTAAAAATATAGTTTGTTCGCAATTAGCAGCTTAACCGACCAAGAATAAAATCAATGTTTCAAGATAAAAAAAAGAGCTTGCAATACATGGAAGGTACATACGGAGCTGAGAGCTTGTCAAGTTTTGCCATTAAAAATACACATGGAAAATTTTCACGAATTTCTATAAGTAAACTTACATATATGTACGTTTACAGGGCAGCCTGGTATAGTGGTCGTAAAACTGGCACTAAACTGTTGAATTGGAAAATAGTCATGCATATGACTGGGGTCTACGCTTGAACATCAGCTTAGCTAATCAGAATTCTACTTCCTCATTATTTTACAGACTTTAACAATGCAGTCTGGCATAATGGTCATGGGTATTGCACTGCACTGTTGAACGAACATATGTGGGGACGGAACTCCACCTCTGTTCCATTTTATTCGAATTCCATCCACAATAATTTCGTAATCATAGTTATGCTCGACTTATCGAAAGCATTTGACTTAGTCGACTACAATATTCTAATTCAAGAATTGCTACTGTTAGACATCGACAAGTCAGACGTAATGTGGTTACAAGACTTTATCTACAACAGAACCCAGTGCGTGAGGAAGGGTCCATTGCTGTCTGATTTTTCTCAAATCTTCAATGGCACCCCGCAGGGCACAAAAATAGCCCCACTATTGTTTATTATTGTAATTAACAGACTTCTAATTAACTTTGAAAATAAACACAAAAACATTCCTGACAATATTAAAAATATTTTGCTCGGGTATGTTGATGACCTAACTCTCGCTGAAAAGGTGAAATATGGCAGTATTCCTGAAATGCAGCAATACCTTGATGACATAAGTATGTGGGCCACTCAGTTAAAAATGAAGCTTAACCCGGCAAAATGTTGTGTTATTATTGTTGACCTCTCAAAAAATAAACAATATAGTCAAGTTGAACTAAAAATAAATAATATGCCTCTTCCGATCGTGAATAGCTCGAAATTACTAGGAGTTCAAATCAATAACGCTTTAAAATGGGACGACTATATCAATTATGCAGTGAAAAAGGCATCTAAGAAGATTTTCATGCTACAAAAATTAAAATATTTCGGCTTTACTAAGTCCTAGTTAGTGTCAGTTTACAAATCCTATATAAGATGTAACTTGGAGTATGCATCGGTAGTTTGGAGCCAGGCCATTCAAAATTCATTATTAAAAAAATTCACGTCGATAGAGAAAAGACGTTTGTCCATAATTGAAGGTTCGTATGTAAGTGAAAATAACTACGCTGCTGTTGCAAATAAACTTGGACTAGTTAAAATTCAAGAGCGGTATAAAGACCTACTAATACATTTTAGCAAAAAATTGGTAAAATCCAAAAGATTTGGGAATTGGCTGAATAAATATGAGAGATGCAACACGCGTTCAAATAGATTAAGTAATAAATACAGAATTATAAAATGTAGAACTGAAAGGTACAAAAAATCTACCATTCCTAAGTTAATTAAGCTTCAAACCAAGTACATATTTATGGTTCATTGCAACCGTATACTTAAATAGTCTTTTGTTAATCTTTGTTTAGTTTTACTATGTCTAACTAGTTACTTGTTCCTAACTATTAAGTTATGTCATTAGAAACACTTTCACGCCACAGCGCTTGTATATGTCGCCTGGGCTTCTTCATTTTTCTGTTGTTAAATTCGTAATTCTTAGTTACCTGCTTCACTTTTAAATTTTCGATTGGAATCTCTATCTAAATCATTTATGCTGTTTTCGGTTTGTTAACATCTACTTGTGACTTAACTGTGTATGTCTAAATTTAATCATGAAGATCAATAAAAAACCCCTGAATAATAGAACTCTCCGCTATTTCAATAGCACTGTGGCTATGGTATTAAAAGAATTTCAAATGAGAAAGGTGAGCGAAATGAAGTAGCACACAGGTAAAAAACAAAAGCATACAGTAGAATTATTCCATATCATTGCCCTTTTGGCAATCGGAAACTATTTATACACAATCAAAGACAGAGAAAACTGAATTGAGCTCAGGGTAGAATCAATAACCAATAGTCAGTTCTGATTCTAGCAGCGTGAAAGAAAGAAAAATTCGGTTTTGAAATTCTCACAAGCCCCTAGTACATTCCGATTTTATCAGCGTTAGCGAGAGAAAAGTAAGACTCTAACTTGAGAAATAAATTTGAAAGAGGAGAATCAATTGACGATTTAGGAAGATAGATTTTCTATTTAATTAGATTGTTGAGTAACTATTAGGTTAGCTTTTTCAAACCTTTATAGTTAACCGATCTTCTTTCCTAGATGTAGAGTTAAATAGATTTTTCGAGACTAAAGAAAGAAGTCGTGAAGCGCGCAGAAGAAAGTAGACAGATACTCTCCCTTACGTACCAAAGACCAAAGTTTCGGAATATACTATCGGACTGACCGAGAGACCTTTTCTAAAAGACGGAAACCACCGGTAATTCCACGTAAAAATAGATACTAATTTACCCTTTTCTGCCCTTGCAAATCTTTTTTTGTTCGTCTCCGTCCGTAAATCTATTGTAAATCAAAGTGTTGTACAAATATAATTAATCAAGGAAAACTTTTACTCTATTAAATTCCTTACGCGATTCTTTATATTAATTTAAAACCTTTTTTGATTCTAACTTTTGAATTTATTCCTGAGACTTACGTCTCAGGCAGATTTCTTATACATACATATACCTAAATATAATTTATTACATCTTTATAGACTAATATTTTATGCACCCTTAGTCATTTTAGGCATTTACTTTTATGAGTTTGTGTCCTTAATTCGCTCCGTTCCCAAAAAACATTAAAGGTGCGGGGTAGATGCTTGTTTTTGTTCCTATTTATAGTAGATTTCATTAAAATTTTGACCGAAATTATTTTTTGAGGTTTATATTTTATTTGAGTTATTCGTCATAAATCTATTTTTGTTGTAATATTAACGTTATTATTAAAAAAACTCGTACGAGACCAGCGAGAAAACGAAAAGCAAATCTTTACTATATATTGTTTTTCTCATGTTTCGTGCATTTTTGCATCGGAAATTTATATCGTAGTTACTGACTTTCTTTGAGTGTGTACCCATAAATCGTGACATCTTTTACGTGATTCGTGATAGTTGTGAGGGGACCTGTATTTCACATGCCGAGAGCGCAAAACCCACACCGTAAAACGTAGGTACATGCTTAATTATTGTTGGTCATGACGGTTGGCAGATCATGTTAGTTGGTTTTATTACTTTAACAATTGTTTTGATTATCGTCGCGCGATTAAAATTACGACGCATCGATATTTCACTGTTGGAAATTATTTTTTTCGTTTGTCTTTTCCGTGATTGAACTAAATTTTTCATTATCAAGTAATGTTACTCATTATATTTTTTGTATTAGTGTGTACTATTATTCTTCAGATTTAGGAGAACCAATTTGTAAATCACGCGCCAATTAAGGCCTTTGTCATTGTGATATTCCTTTATATTTTAAACCTACCAACTATGTACACATATGTAATTATACTACACTCATTCTCTTCATTATTTGTAACAGGATCTTTATACCATGTATAACTAATAGGCAACAACTTGTGTGGTATTATTTATACACACAAGTTGCATTCCATTTTGTTTTTATTAGACCTCGAAACTCAACTACTTTTCGCCCATGAGCATAATCAGCATAAAAAACTGGTCCTAATTATTATTCATCTTCTTCACTGACTTTTGGTTCTCTGAACACAAAGTCAGCTTTTCTAATCTATATTAAAAGTTTATAACAATTCTTTTTTCATGTCATGTGCATATTCTCTAAGTTGAATAAATACTCCAAGTGTGATCAGCGCACACATGAAGAGATACCGCACTACACCTATAGACTACTGACCAAGTTTCATACAAGTCTCTTCATCCTTTTGTCACTGTAGTAGGGACATGACATTATCATATTAGGCGAACTAATAAGTATAGTAGGATATATAATAGTAAGTTGAAAATTTTCGAACATTACCAAAGTCAAACAAAGCCATTCCATCAATTTAATTTTAACTACCGACGTTTTGTTGTCAGTAGTGTGGAGGGTGACTCAAGACATTTTGTTTAACCTTCTCACATAATTGACCAAGACTAATTTTAAAAATTTTGAAACTTTTAAAAGTAGGGAGTCAAAAACTAGTGTGGAGACCAAACCTCCAACCTTCAGGATGATTTAATTATTCAACTTACTAGTGACGTTAACCTATTTATACCTAAAATAGCAAATTTAAACGAAAATGAGCGACGCTTGTTCGAGTAAGAAGAGCCTATGAATGTTTATTTGTTAGGTTTAAACGACAAATATATTACAGAGGAAGAGCTACGGGAAAAAAAAGAATACGAAAATAGACAAAAGGCAAAACAACAGGCCAGGAAAATAGGACGGGTCAATAGACAGGTTGAAGATAAGCGTAGATACGATCAGAAGTTGAAGGATTTACAACAGAAATAAGCATTAGAAAGGATAGCCAGAGACCTCAGCGCCAAACGTAGCTAGTTACAAGAGAACGGGCAAACTGCCATTAGTTCAGCTTCTCAACTAAGAATTTATTGCAGTAAATCCAAGAATGCAGTCAAATTACTACCAAATATTTCTGAGACACAGCACAATCAACTACCAAATTTAACTAGAGCTCCTAACTAAAACATTTTTGCTTCTAGTAGGAATACGCTAGAAAGATCAGCCGAGGAAATTGCCGTACTTTTTGAAGTTTTGACTCCATTAGGACCTACAGACAAAAAAGTAGCATTAGCTTGTAGTATACGAAATAATAAGCTTATAAAAGATATGACTAAATATGCAGTGATTGCGAGGTAGCCGCATTCCTATACAAATTTAACTACGATGCTTATTATCTCAAGACGACAGCCTATGACAAATTTGAAGCTTTAGATCGCATACTGCAACGCCAAGCTTTAGATTCGTGGAAGTTACAGAATTCATCATGGAATAACATCATAGCCAGAGGTCATACGCCTAGTACCAACAATGTCCTTTGGTCAAAGTTTGAGATTGCTTTAGCGATTAGATTCGATAACGAGTCACTCATAAACAGAGTTTAATTTGACTTACTGAATACAGCATATACCAAAGGTATGGGTAGTGCAGAATACATATCAGGTAGACTTCGCGTATAAAGGCGCATCAATTCTAAAATGGAAATTAATGATTTGGTCGTTGGTTTACTAAAGGGTATGCCGCCACCAATGAAGAGTAAAATGATCAGTAGTACCACCGTTGACCATTTTCGATCGACGCTGGATAATGCCATAAGTACTAGCATTATAAAATATTAGTTAGAACCTGTAACAGCCGGACAGAATACCTATTTCGGACCAAAACATGAAAGTCGTACATACGCCCGAACACTTTATACTAATGCTCCATACCAGCACAAGCAAAATGCTAGGATTGTAAATGACGTTCAACGTAAACCTATAGCTAAGGTTGCGCAAGGTGCCCCTGTCAATCAATTAACTCTTCAATACCCGCCAAATCCAGTCAATTGAGCCTCTTATAAAGCTCTTCCTGACCAAAATGTCCCACGTGGACCAGGCGAGGACCCTGCAGTACTTAAGTCAGTGTAAGACACGAAGCTCATGACCGGTAGGATCGATTGCACTGACCGGAGCTCCAGTCAGTTCTATACTTTTTAGACAAGCTTAGGACGGCCTGTGTTAAATAATACGGAGGCTCAAATGAGGCGAAAAAGAAAGGTACGTTTTGGTCCTCGGTTATTTTCAGTTTAGGGCTCAAAAGGGACGGATTGTCTTGCACTGACTTAAGTATCTATATTATAATGAACGGCGGCGTGCATACTGCGCAAGATCAGCTTGCTGGCAATGTGGAAGAATGACTTACAATTCTTGTGGTTGTCACGAATTATACCAAGCACAGGGAATTCCAATTCAACCCAGGCAGGTCAGGCAACCTATAAGGCAAAATGCACCTGAAGGAGACCATTTACCTTAAGGAAATAATAATTTAAACTAGTTGGGGTGGGTATTAAAGAAATATCCTCCAGCATGTGAGCATTTATTTAAATCAGTCGGTTAAATATACGAAAGTGTATTGTTCCTCACCAAAACCATAGCCAAGGCCAATACTGCTTTGCGAAGCTTAGGAAACAAGCAGAACAAAGTAACTTACGTATTAGGTTATCAACCAGGTAATATTACTTAAGCGAGGGCAGAAAAATGATGATTTTGACTCACAGAAGTCCATAGGTATTCTTTTTGATTTCCCTCTAGGAAATATAACGCATTATGCGCGAAAATTCAGTGATATTATCACGCAAATAAGACGTGAGATGAAGTTCTGCATCAACGTCGAAACTGTAATTATTTTAAATGTTCTCGTGGACACCGGAGCCACTATTTGTACTATAAGTATAGATACTATTGAAATTATAAAAATGAAAAATATAATAAAAAAGTGCAAACAAATCACTGTATATTTGTCAATTAATGACAATAATGGACATTTTGTAAGTAAAAAAGACTACTTAAAATTACATAAATGAATTTAAAGAATAGATACAATAGGGTTTCTACGTAGTCAAAAAAGCGTCTGATCCCATCGTTTTTGGTTGCGACCTACTTAAGACATTTTATGTAGGTATTAAATGTGGGTTAGGCACTATTATATTTAAAGAAGCTAGTGAGAGGACTAAAATCAAAGCATTTTCAAGTAAAGGTATATTAAGACGCATGAAACTGCATACTGCACATACACGCAAACAGAAAGCACTACATGTAGGTATAGTAACAGCATGCAATCCCCTATGAACAAACAGTTTAAATAAAATATTAGATGAGATACAGGAAGACGACGATTTAGAGGTTGAAGGTAACATTGACATTAGTTAAAAGGAGGTCAACATTGATGACATTGCGTCTATAGGTACTACCAGTATCAAAGGAGTCCATAGTACAACTTCGTCCTTACTGGAGGAGGTTCGCTCAGTAAAGTTTAGCGTGGCATCGGACCGAGCTGTTGAATACTATAAAAAATATAGATTGCGATTGTTTACAGTGCGGCTCTTGCTCATTAAGGATGACGCGGCAAACAAGATTCCTTTTTAGACGGAAGACCCCTGATATTTAGGTCAAATTGCTATACATCCTAACTACAACCTGTTTGAGAAATAAGGATTATTGGTATTTCAAGACAGAGTTAAAGCCACTAATGGTAAAAGCACTTTGCATGTTGCTAATTCACAGCAAGCCGGAGATATAATTTTACCGCCTCAATCAACCCTTTCTAGCTACGAAACTATGCCTACGGAACACATCCGAGCTACTTGGATAGATCAAAATGATCCCCTTAATATACATGTTAATGACCAAGAATATACAAATGCGATTGACACTGAAACCGGTACCAGAAAGCGTTGAAAGAAGTCAACCACTGGCTGATGATGAATTTTCACAATTTACGGTTTTTAAAGGACTCACAGAGAGAGAGAAAGACAACTTTATTAAAATAAACTTGACACCGTGGTCGAATGACAATAGCCCAACGGACTTAGTATACGTTGCACAATTTCGTTATACATAGTTTATGGTTGTTAGTGTAATTAAATATATTAGAGTTTAAAAATTAATAATCAGTAGGTATACAAGAATACAAATGGTGCACTCATATTTAAACATATTTCTTCCAAACAGAGATAACTATGTCGTCAATCAGCGTTGAAGGTAGGCATTGAGTTTTCATGAAATCCAGGAAAAACTTTGAGATCGTCCCGCGTGCCCCAACGTACAGCCCTACCACATGAATTTCAGTAATTTCCAATTTCTGTGTGAAGTATTTATTTATTTTATTTATTTATTTATTCGCTAGGGTGACTAAGGATTACGTTTGGAATGTGCATACGCGTTCTATGATTTAACTAAGGAGTACATCAGATTCGAAAATAGCACTGTAATCATGAAGGAGGAGAGAAAGATGGTAGTACAGGAAAGTGTGGTAGAGGTGGGCTACAAGCGAATTTATACGCAAACCATAGGATGAAAAAAGGAATAACAAACTACATAGGAAAGACTATTGCACGCGATTGAACAGATTAGGATTTTTGGTCAAGGAAGAGTAGCGGGAAATCAAAAGTATTGAACGAGAATCCAGCGACTAACATGCAACACATCTTCATTCCCACTCTTTCTCTGTCTACCTATGGAAAGCTCCAGAGAGTGTAAAGTGAACTCTACAGCCCATACCGATACAACGACAGTCAGCCGTACAGGACTAACCAAACCAAGGCCGGAGGATCGAACCACGACCTTAGTCTAGAATCGTCAAATTCTAAACTGCTGTCCCTAGCCTCTCAACCAACCTGGCTGGCTTAAGTAGGGAATGCAAGGGTCGTAAATTTCTTTTTTTTCCTATAAATGGCATCTGATTGATTAATGTCATTCTGTTCCGTAGGCAAAGTTGGATCAAGTATAATTTCTTGCTTCGTTTTTAAGTTGTAAGCAATTATTTTAACACGTCTTGAACCATCCCCAGTACATTTAGCTTCCTGAAGAACCTTTCACCTTAATTTTTGAATTGCTTTAGCAATTAAACACCGAATTTCGTGATGTCTGTTATTACGAATTAGCTCTTGACGGTGACAACGTCGAAGGATATGTCCTATCGTTTCAATCTCCTTACAGTCATGTCGGCAATAAAGGGATCCCTGGTCAGGTCCAGGGATAGCATTGACGGGTGATAAATTACCAACCATTTTTATAGCAGTAGTCCACTCTAATGAGGAAAGTCCAATTTTCGAATGCATCCATTTATTGGCATACGGACATTCTAGAAATTGAATCACACCCTGCCCTTTTTGCGGAAGCTTACACAAGGTATCGTATTTCAGACTTCTTAAATGACCTCTGATGAACTGACTATTTTTCCTCTTTAATGAACCATGTTTTGTCTGACTTCAAATGGCACATTTAGGAAATCTAAGCATTGGGATTTTTCAGTATTGAATTGAAACCCAAAAAATGTTAGAAAGGTCATCCCAAAATTATTTTTCTAGGTCATAAGATTAGTAATCAAGGCATTGCTATAGATCCCGATCGAACCAATGTACTTATGAATTTCCCTGATCCTAAAGATACCACCGACATTCGTCGATGGCTAGGTTTAAGCGGTCTCTTTTGAAGATTAATTTTCGGTTATTCAAAATTTGCTAGACCACTATATAATCTCTATAAGAAAGACGCAGTTTTTGTTTTCAACGCTGCATGTCAGAGAGCAGTAAACAAAATGAAAACAGCTATATGTACTGCTCCAGCTTCAGCATTCCCTGATCCTACTGCTACTTTAGAATTATGGGCCGACGCCAGCGATCATAAAGCCGCTGCTGCTCTCATCCAAGTCATTACGACTGGTACTCATTAAGATCGACAACCACTTGGTTTTAATTCACACACTTTATCACCTACGGATAGTAAATGGACAGTCACGAAAAAAGAGTGCTATGCCATAGTTTATGCATTTTAAAAATTTCACAATTAGATTTTTGGGAGAGAAGTCTTAGTCTTCACTGATTACCAAGCACTAGTTAACATTTTACGTACACCTCAAGTCAAAGGTAAATTAGTGCGATGGAGTCTTAAACTGAGCTCCTATCGCCTAAAATTTATGTACGTACCAGGGAAAAGTAATGCGATGGCCGACTGCCTTAGTCGCCCTCCTCGCGCGGATAACTTTCCATTAGCCATTCTTCGAGGCATGTCAGTAGAAACTGAACACCCTAGAGAACAGAAAGATGAGGAATACATAGTACATTGCAAAGATACGGATAAGCATATACATGATACTAAAGATATGCAGGCAAAAGATAAAGACTTAGCTGTGATAATCACTTCAATAGAGACAGACAAGATTAATAATTGCAGAGAAAAAAATAAATTTCAAAATGATTTACGGTTAAACACAGACATTATTCTTCAACATGTTAACTAAGAACCACTAGGTTCATTATGGGTAAATGTTTTACTTGTATTGGAAGAAAAACTCATAGCACGTAAACTGCTAAGTAAATCACATTCGAGTATTCGTAAAATCTATTATTTGCTAGTCGATAAGTACTGGTTCATCCAGATGTGGTACAATGTCACCAAGGCCTGTCGAGCATGCGACACGTGTCAACGGTTCAATGTTTCACGAGTAAAGAAGTCAGGACCAATGCATGTTATAATTACTCCTAAAACTCCTTACGCAAAAGTTTCAGTGGATTATCTTGGTCCACTAAACACCACTTCTAACAATAAGACATACATATTAGCCATGATAGACCAGTGTACACGCTTTCTGCATCTTATACCAACTACAGGTACTACCGTGGCGGAAACTGTCAAGGTTCTAGAACCACTAATACCTAAACACCGAATTAGAAGTATCGTATCAGACAATGGTCAAGCTTAACCCAGCTTCGTGGCTTAGGGGAGCTTGCTCGGTCCTAAATAATCCTCGGCTAATTCTTTTTTGAATGCGCCGGGGGAACCGCAGCCGGTAGTCACTTTAGACCCTCTCGCATGAGAATGGTACAGTGGTAATACTTGACTTGGGGAGGGGGGTTTCAGAGTTGTATGAATGTTCGAGGTAAATAAGTTTGCTTTCGTTTATCTGTATCAGTTTAAAACTGATGGAGACAGAGGCGATAGCAATAATAGACGACATGAGTCAGCTCAATGCCGAGCGTGAGCATGAACATAATAAGACAACTCAATATATCTTTCCAATCCATTCTGTAAGTAGCTGCTGTTACTTTTCCTCGTGGAGGATTGGAGGGCTAACTGGCGGGGTGTGCAAGCGGGCGTAAGTATTTCATTTAGTCAGAGCGTGATGAACTCTGCCTACTTGATCGATACCCAACCGCTCCTTCTCGCCCAAGAGCAATCTTGGGCGGAAAGTTCAAATAGCTCCTAAATAAGGATACTCAATAAATTATCGCAAAGTGGTCCGCAGCTAGTAGCGACTTATCCAAACACTACAAGTGTAGGTAATTAAAGTAAAGTAAAATACGATGCGAAGCCCAATGCGATTTAGTATAATACTACTTCGCGGGAACTTCAAATCACACAGTAAAGTTGAGTGGGATATAACCTCAGGTTGAAAATCTCTAAACTCATACATACATACATACATACATACATACAATGGTCAAGCTTTCACAGGTCACCAGTTTAACAACATGTGTACACGCAATAACGTTATCTCCATTTAAAGTTCTCCGCATTATCCTAGCAGCAACGCCTGTGTGGAGAGAGTTTATTCAAATTATGATAGCATCATGAAAAAGTTAAAATATGAGAATAATGTTAAATGTTACCACACATCAAAAAAGAGTATAATTCCGTAAAAAATGTTAGTACTGGTTATAGTCCTTATTTCTTGATGTTTAGTAGAAGCCATTATTTTTGCTATATAACAGGGAAGTCCTTTGATGATGATTATGATCCAGATAATCCAGAAATAAAACAAGTTAGGTTTCATGAACTTCATAAAGCACGTATCCTGGCGCATAAAAATTCCTGTCATAATCAGATTAAACGTGAAATAGCCTTTAATAAAACCCATCTAACAGTGCTATATAAAGAAGGTGATTTAGTACCTAGGAAAAATTATTACAAGGCAGCAGCTACAGCAGCTAAATTCACCGTCAAATATACAGGCCTATATATGGCTAATAATACAGCTACCAATCAACACATGTATCTCCTATGTGATCAGGGCATTGATATTAACCAATACCTAGACAAAACCACTTTTGAAATTGAGCATGGTCACAATTTGAAGCCTCACCTACTAGACAAAGCACATTTAATTAGTACTCATACCGAACTAGCAATAGGTGATTAAACGTGGCTCAATAAGCATCAATATACATCTGAAGATACTACGTTCCAAATTAAATCTTGGGCAGACCCGGAATTACGTGATTTCGATGGGAAAACCGCGGCTGAAATTAACGTCGTCCCCCGCGAAATTTTTGATAGAGAATATTTATTTAATCCGGACAACAAATTAAAGTTGAGAAACCGAACTAATAATAGAAACCAAATTCCCCAGAGTAGCAAAATTTATAAGAGTTTTGGACAACTCACTAGAAATTATTCGAATCACTGAAGTAGCCCTGTCCCAGAGGACAAAGCGCCTCTGAAAAAATTCTAACCAACAGTAAATATTTTAGACACTAATTCTGATCCACCTCTAGAAATACAAGTACCTTTATTACCGTCGGCTGTGGAACCACTTACCACACCGTCGAAACATAACACTTGACTAGTATCAAATACCGTAAATCACGAGAAAACACCATCCGTAGCACGCATTTTTGACAATGAAACTTTCGAAAATTATTCTGCACGTATGACAACCACAATAGTTGATGATCCTTGGGCGAGAGAATCTCGCCAAAATAGTCACAATGGTAATCACTCAGGCTCCGATGGTTCAAACATCGAAAAAGATGATTGAAATTGAATTTAAGGTATTGATTTAATGACTGAGAAACGACTAGAGGGTTATGACTACAAAACGACCAAACTTTATTTTAACTCCTTCAGAAATCCTATTAAAGATATGCCACTTTTTCAAATTTTTAATGTAGCACAACCTACTGAAGCACCCACATATAAACTGGATTCTGTAGACACTTCAAATCACTATATTTATAGTTGTCACGTTAACATAGAAAAAGGTTGCCCTTATTAGACGATGTATCCCATAACAAACGTATTAATTATGTATAAATACATATTTTACTAAAAAGTAGGAATGGAGAGCAGAATTCCAATCCCGCCTTTCAAGCCAAAATACAGACCAAAAAAATCATTCCTTAATAACCAAACAAAACAATAATTAAGATAGTCAATACACATGATTAAACACAAGAACTGGAATAAATCACATTCGTAATAGCACCAAACAATCACAAATAACACTGATAATAACGCAGCTAAGAGCGAACTCGAATTCTTTGACGAAACTGCATTTGAAACTTCCACAGGTACAACCAGAGTCGATGGCTCCCATCGATAATAATACGGTCACGTTAGCCCTTGCAAAGGAAATCACTTTGAAAAAGGTCACTTTAAATCATAGAAAGTCAGAGTCAAATAATAAACCAATTGAATTAAGAAAGTAAAAAAAACCGAAAAGCAGTCGTACTATATGATCCGTCCGATGTCGAAATGCCCAAGACGAGGAAACGCAAACAGGGAAACTTGGTACGCAAGGACCGAAAGAAAAATAAACTGCAAAACTAAAATGATATAAGGTCACGTCTAATGATGCCATGGCTGAATTAATTCAAGCCATGGGAAATATAGAGCAAATAATGGCATGTCAATACCATAAACCACCTTCTTAATTTCCTACGGACAGTAGTACCTCAGACTTAGATTCTGAGGAATCTAATTACAGAGCACGTATACTTCTGCATGCACCAATTTCTTATTTAAAGCCTTAAATTAATTTAGGTATAAATCCTTTTGGGAAAATACTATTTATTTTATCAGCTACTCATGTAATGATGGTACTTTCTCTTTATTTTTCGGGTAAAGACTAGACACTATTGACAATGGCTAACCCTTTAACGAATCCGAACTCCAACAATAACAAAGAGCGCCAACCACCAATCCCTGAAGACTAATTAGATTCAACAAATGAATTTGCACAGGGCGAACTGGAATCAGATAATGACGATTAGGACCATGAATACATCTTTAATCCAGATAAATCTCGAAGAGTGATGTTGCACCAACTTTGCAACCGGGTATTAGGACAACACGAACTACCACTCTTTGTGATGCACATGACGAAAAACAACGAACCTCACCCAAACGACATTGAAGCCTGACAACCCAGTAGGACATACAGATCAATGATACCACAACCCGCAGATCCTCAACATATTCTACAGAACATCCCACTGGCATCGCGCTGTCGACAACCTTTTATTCAACAAATCCCATTGCCAGCTCGAAACACTCCTAGATCACCGATGATTAATCAGGCTATCGCGTTAGATAATGACTCAGGAGACGACCCGAACAAAATTTTTGACATTAAAGAAAGAGTCCCATATGACCATGAAACTCTCGACATGCTCGACGCAGGAAGTTGCTCACAAAATGACAAACGCTCAACAAGCACTTCAGATTTCAAGTCTAAAACTCCTAAGAAAAAAAGAAGAGGCAAAACTCTTCCATAAATTCCCGAAAAACAGCCTGAAACTTCACAAAACTTGGAACTAATTCCACATGAGAGCAGATCGCTACAAAAATAGCAGGATGAAGCAAGTCGAAGATACGCTAAGATAAAACAACAACTGCGCCGGTGGAGACTGACTTCCGT
This sequence comes from Dicyrtomina minuta, assembly GCA_949802685.1. Lineage (NCBI taxonomy): Eukaryota > Metazoa > Arthropoda > Collembola > Symphypleona > Dicyrtomidae > Dicyrtomina > Dicyrtomina minuta. The sequence continues at coordinate 41,972,444 of OX461809.1, read as the reverse complement.
CACACCTTCATCGACACCACCAATGATCCATTCAGTCCAATAACTAGACCAACAGGAAATCTTTTGATGGGCCCAGCTCTACCACGCATTGCTGCCGGCCTCTCAAGATTTTCTTTACGAGACAAGGGACAGCTTAAAGCTGCTCCTCCAACTAGAACGAGTCCAACAAGAGCTCCAGCTCCGACAACAGCACCAGCACCGGCTCCTGCTCCAACAGCTGCCGAAATCATCTACCACAGCTCCACGCTATGCAATTTATACACCAAAACCACGGGCTTAAATTCCAAGTCCACCACGATCTCAACCAATTCCAATTCTACAACGGCCATTGGACCGCCATCAGAGATACCAAACCCAGCCGCCGGCTCTTCAGAAACCCACACCACAAGCTTCGACTCCTCAGGCACCACCACGCCAGCAGAACTATTACGGACCGAGATCAATTCCACAGAATCAATGGGGACCTAGAGCTCCACCACTGGACCAATGTACATCAAAAGCTCTACACAAAAATGAGGAAAGATCATTATGCCCTAGAGGACGACCATGGAGGAATCAGGCCCTGAAAAATGATCATTCGCAATCACCTACTTCTTCTCAGAATTATTTCTGATCCAGAGACTATTCACAACGACGCAGTGGATATTAAGCTCTATCCGAGTCTCGATCAAATGCTCCACAACACCATTATTACCACATTTCGGAACACCACTAACACAACAACAGATAGTTCACATCCCGATACCCGCAGTCCAACCTTTTCAACCACTTTCGGAAGTACACAACCACTTTGTTGGAAACCCTTGGGACTGTGGGAAATGTCGCCGAAGACATCAGACGGGAGCTATCTGACATTACATACAACGATGTCTCCATAGACGCATCAGCTATGCAAAATTTGCCCGAATCCTGGAACTCGCTCGAAGATGCTTCTTTTTCGGTGGACATTATCCAACTTATCCCTGCCCCCATTTTCATGACTTTCAGGCACACGGATATTAGACCTTATAATTCTTTTACTCTTTTGAATACTCTTTTGGATTGCATGGATGTGACTCACAGATTTTGATTTCCTAAAGATAGAGTTATCCGAAAGGAAAATTTTCATTAACTACTATAAATACCTTAATATTTCATAGATCTTAAGTTTACAATAATACTTCACTTTATACAATTGAATTCACAGTTTTATAAGTTCTACTTACCTCTCTTTAATTTGATTGTAAATATTCATTCTTAAATACTTTTAGGATACCTTTTGAACATGCTTAATTACGATTAAAATATAATCATTAAAAATTACGAAAAATTTTTCTCGCACGAATAAAAGTATCATTTCCAATTTGCACGAATGTTGTTATTAAGATAACTTACATATTTGAAGCTTCACTTTAAAGAAGAAAAGGAGCACCTTCTAATAATAATTAAGTGCATGCACCGTTCCATGAAACCATCCATAGGATTCAATACTAGGCCATCAGAGACTTGGAAACACAATATAAAAGTTATTTTAGATACCATTTTTGAGACCTTTTACAACATTGGAATGGTAAAAGGAAATTCTTCCACCAGCCATTAAGATTCAACCGCATCCTCTGATCTAAGTAGATACTGACAGCAGTGACGATGAACCCATCAATCTCCCCGAGCCCGATGACTACCAACCTTACGATTCAGCTGATTACTATATTGACGATTACCACTCCGCCATGAAAGCCGAAGTTCCCACGGCCCAAGAGGAGGAAGATGATGAACATGACAATTCTGATCAGGCTGAGACCATGACCACCGATGACAATAATAACAATGACGACGAAGACCCACCAGCTCCCGACGTAAATCTTCTAGCGTCTGAGGACTCCGAGGACCTTTTTGAAACAGGTCATTCTAATCTAGACAATACGATGACCTTACCAACGGAGCTATCTCCACATAGTAAATGTGTAGTTTTTAGGGATCTGTTGTCGTTAGCCAAAAAAGACGAAGATTAGTCAATTATTCAAAATTTCAATTTTGACTTTTTTGTAGTTAGTGAAACTTGGCTCACTGAGGATGTCCCTTTCAAGCCCCTACTGAGTCAATAAGAATTGTAGCGTCAAAACCCCAGCATAAGAATATTACCATAATTGCAGTGTACTCACCTCAACACCTACCTATTCTATTTCTTGCAGCTCTCGACAATGTACTTACTTCTTGCTCCGACAATGAAACTTATATCATTGGTGACAATAATGTGGACTTTATCACAAAAAATGCAAACTCACGGGAAATTTAGTCAATTATTATGCAACACAGTTTTCAACAAATAATTGAGGAGTGCACGCGTAAAACGGTGGTGACACAGTCTTCATTGACGTTTTAATAACAACTGCTCCGGAGTTGCAAACTAGCTCTGGGGTTCTTACATGCAGTATCGCTGATTATGACCTCATTTACACGGTACTAAAACTAAGACGTAATGCTAATTAAACAAAGTATGTATGTGCGCGTAAATTAAATGGAATACCATTTGATGTATTAAAAGGCAAGTTTGTAAGTGCGCCATGGTGGATTTTACAAACTACGAACAATGTGAACAAATGTTTTAAGCTGTTTATTTACATAAATAATTGTATACTAAACATCGTCGCTCCAGTTAAACGTTTCCGTGTTAGCAGTGCCAAGCCAAAGTGGATGTCTAATGACAATCACAAGCTCATAAACAATCGTTATAAACTTAAAAAAGAGGCAACTGAATCGAAGTCAACTGGAAAGTGGATAGCGTTTAAAGCAATGAAAAATAATACTAATAAACTAAAGGATAAACTTAAATCACAGAACATTGCTAGTAATGTGGAGTCAAGGCTAAACAAGCCAAAGTAAATATAGAAGTAATTTAATAGCAAGATTGGTCGTGGAAAGCAATCGCCAGGGATTGGAATGCTCAAGGATACAGCGGGGACTGAGATTACAGATACCAAAGGGATATGAAATGTACTATCTCAGCACTTTGCCTCTGTTGCGCTTTAAAGGTTCATGAGCCTGACCCTTGTCAAATGTTAGTGAATGCTGTCGACAGAAGTAACGAAAAGTTGGATGCAGTATTTATTACAGTAGAGTACAGTGTACAGTGTGCTATTAAATATCCAAAAAGTGGTAAAGCGGAAGGTTCGGATGGTTTTAACATAAAAGTATTCTAATAGTTAATTATTCATATTTTAGTGATCCTTGTGTTTCTGTTTAACCTGTCTATTGAATACGGCATTTATCCCGATTGCTGCAAAAAGACAATAGAAGTTCCACTGTATAAAGGAAAAGGTCACAAATATGACGTCAATAACTACCGTCCTATCTCTGTACTTCCAACCACGGCTAAATTATTTGACTTTGTTATGCATAATATATTGTGCACCTATCTAGACAAATATGATAAACTATCCCCGCATCAGCATGGTTTCAAAAGTGAATTTTCCACAGTGAGTGCTGTAGCTCAGTTTACTGGTGACTGTTATAAGACTGGGGATAGTGGAATGCACACGAGGGCGGTATTTGTGGATTTCAAAAAAGCTTTTGACATGATTAGCCACAAAATATTGCTGCAAAAAAAGAATGTAGTAGTAAGTGGTATAGTGTGGAAGTGGTTTGCTATGTATTTATACAACTGTAAAATTCGTGTTAAAATAGAAAATGATTTTTCTAAATCACAAATAGTTCGGCGTGGAACTCCGCAAAGAAGTTGTCTGTCCCCTATTTTATTTCTTGTTTACATTATTGACCTTCCATGATATTTTAAAAAGTGTAATTGTATCCTTTACGATGACAATCTAATTGTGTACTACTCAGCAAAAGACACTCGGGAAATTTAAAATGCATTAAATTCTTAACCAAAAATTTTATTTCAATGGTGCATGGAAAATAAAATGGTTTTAAATTATAATATATGCAAAGTAATGTTTTTTCGTTTGCCTTATACTCCAAAACATACTGGTACAATCAAAATAGTAGTCAACAATGTAGATTTGGAAATCGTAAACCTTTACTTATTTAGGTGTTTTGTTAGATACTTAATTGATGTTTACAGATAATTTTAATAATGTATGTAGTAAGGTTGCCGTGCGGACAAAACTTATTAGTAGGTACAACAAATATTTTGATTAGGGACAACTCAATTTATTTTCATGTAGCCTGATAATGTCAGTAATTGATTATGGTATTATTGTGGGGAGTAATATTTGTGATACAAAAATTCAGCGACTAGACGACCTTACAGAAAGAGTATTGAAGAAAATATTTAACATGCAGCCTACTAGGCTGCAGTCAAAGTTCGACATATTAGAAGACTTAAATTGGCTAACCACTGCGGAAAGAAGACAACTATACCAGCTTAAGTTTTCTCATAAACATTTTATTCTGAACAGAAACTGGTATTTTTTTGATAGGGAAGTTCGAATACGGTCCTCTAAAACAAATATAGTGCTTCGGCAACCCATCAGTGTAGACTATACGGAAAGTGTTCAGGAGTATGGACGGTCATTTAAATATATAGTGGTTAAGAAATGAAATGCTTTTCCTGAAATGATTCAAGGAATAACCAAAAGTGATAAATTTGATTTTGCATTAAGGCAACATTTAGTTTCAAAAACGACTAAAATATGCTTTGTGTAGTAAATTGATGAATATAATATAATACACATATCTATCTTTAAATTGTAGTTTGCTTTTAATACTAGTAGTAGCGTGTCGGTAATGAAAGGAACAGCAATGTTATTACTCCACACTTAAATACATTGAATTAAATTGAATTGAATTGACAGACCGACCGCGAAACGTCCGTAAGCCCGCTCCAGCATCACTGTACATTACACACGATAAGACACTGGATATACTGCGAAGCCTAGGAAAGTAGACCGACCGATTTCTGACTCACACAAATGTCCATGACAAGAAAAATTCAAGTCCAGCAGCAATCAAACTGGAAACTGATAGTAGCACTGACGACGTACCACCACTAATTGAAGGAGAAGCCATCATAGATGCTAACTTCAAAATTAGACTGATACAGACTCAAAAAGATAATTTAATTTTTGATCTTCGCCGATGTCACGGACAAACAATTCCCACACCAGAGAGGTTATTCACAAAGGCGGAGGAGATTGAATCAGATTCCCCTGTGTGACACTCTGAGTTGGAATCTACTCACAACAACACCACCAGCCCTTCCATCTTCACTCCTGAAACCAAAGAACAAAACCCTAGAAAACGTTCCCGTGACGAAATCCCTTACGCCCAGAATGTTTCTGACATCCTTCCAAATAAAGACTTTTGTAGAGAAAGGCTATCAAAGAAGCAGTTAGCAAACGTGACGAAAGCGCATAGGAACCGACAATATCAAAGTCCTCCACCCGAAAACAATTGTCGCCTTCGTACCATGACAACCGTTCTCTATAAACCCAAACCAGAAAAATCAGCTCAAAATCTATTAGAACAACTTCGCCAAAGACAAGAAACGAGCAGATAAATTTGTTTGGCACGATGGCGCGCGGAGCAGCTCATCTTCGATGCTAAATACCGTCCTGGTCTGAATGAACCAAAGCCGATGCAAGCACATTCCTCCAAAAATTTCTCTGATCAACTTCCCCGAGACCGCATTTCCCAAACTCCTCCCAGTTCAGAAACCAGCGATAAAGCTTGCAGCTACATTGATAGTACTAACTCTACCTACATAGCCCACCCAGACCCTCCCACCACCGAGCACTCCAAGAACAAATCCTTCAAAAAACACAGCGAAAATATTCTTAGACACTTACAACGGAACTGAACTCAATTTATTTGATTTACATGTTGTTATGAGGTTGATATTTAAATATTTATTTTGTTACAATTTTTTTAAATCTCATCCATTATCTGTTGTTATTGTATGTATATTTCACTACAATTTTGTATTTCTTTCCCACGTGTTCATATGTTTGGTATAGGTTTTCTCATTCACAACTACAACTTTTGAAAATTCCTTATCACAGTTTGTAGAAATGTTAAAGAATTTTATAAATAGATTTCAAAACTTCAAACCAAAGTTTAATTCATCCTCTATTTCATTTTCCATGTAAAAAACATTAACAGCACAAAATTTTGCAAAAATCCCACTGTTATAATTTTTTCAGAGAACCAAAAACAGTGTAAAAATTTTACAAAATCTAACAAAAATATTTCATTATGTACACTTTGTGGGAATCAAATTGTGCCCAGTTTTTGTTTAATTTATCACTTTTGAATTTATTTCGAACCTTTGTTCACTTTAAATTTTTTTTCGAGACCACAAAGTACCTATAAAAGTACAACTACCAACATATATTCACCGTACCATTACCATCGTGGTGGACCAGTGAATAAAAATTGTAAGAACACCATGTTATTTAAAAAAACTTACCTGAGAATTAATTTAACTACTTACTCATATATAACACCGTATATTGATACCATTTGTAATTAACAATTAAGGAGAATATTTTATGCACTAACACTAAAATTGCAAGAATTCCTAAAACACACAATTAGTCCATGTGGACAAAATACAACTTACCTATGAATGTCTGTCAAACCCTACATTAGGTATAAAAACATTGTAAACGGAAGACAAAATGAAGTCAGACACAGATATGTACATCCTGAAATGAATAGCTTTTGAATTTAGTACTCATGTAACTTGACTAAATTTTTCGCACAAATACCGCACGTTAACCTCGCCGATAAGTCTCAGCTAATAGCGTGTAGAAGTATTTTGTAGAGACGGAACCTCACCTCTGTTCCATTCTATTCTAATTCCATCAACAATAGAACTCCCCGCCATTTCCATAGCTCAGTGGCTATAGTATTAAAAGGAATTCAAATGAGAAAGGCGAGCGAAATGAAGTAGCACACAGGTAAACAACAAAAGCATACAGTAGAATTATTCCATTCCATTGCCTCTTTTGCAATCGGAAACTATTTATACACAATTAAAGACAGAGATAACTGAGTTAAGCTCAGAGTAGAATCAAAAACCAATAGTCAGTTCTGATTCTAGCAGCATAAAAGAAATAAAAATTCTGTTTTGAACTTCTAACAAGACCCAAGTACATTCCGATTCTTATTCGATCTTATTAGATGCTCAATGAGCTGAAGTTTAGCATCTAAAAACCATCTTATTAGATGCTCAATGAGCTAAAGCTCAGCCTCTAAAAATGGACTGCAATACATGGAGGTACGTATGGAGCTGAGAGCTTGTCAAGTTATGTCATTAAAAATACACATGGAATTTTTTCACGAATTTTCATTAAAAGTAAACGTACTTCTTACATATGTACGTTCACAGGACAGCCTGGTATAGTGGTCTTGGGCCTGGGACTTCAGTGTCGCATAGGTGAATTGTATCATCTCCATACTCAGATCTGGAGTCTGGGCTCCTGTGTTCGAGCACAGGCCAAGCTTTTCGGCATTTCCATTCTTCACCATTTCACGGACTCCTATTCATAACTATATATTACGGACTAACATAAGTAAATGGGTTATAGATAATGACGGATCGTCCATAAATGACGTCCTTCACACCTTATAGTTTTTATAAGAATCCCTATTTTCAAGTTTAAAATTGTGTCCAACCTTTTTTAACTGCATGTCATGGACTAACCTATATGTGTTATAGATATTTAGGGATCGTCCTTAATGAGGTCTTTTAGTGTTATAGATACTCAGGGATTGTCTTTAATAACGTCCTTCAAATATCATAGTGTTTAGTACCCCAGTTTCAACTTTAAAGTTTTTTCCAACCTAATTTAACTACATGTCATGGACTTACCTGTATATGTTCAAGATATTCAGGGGTCGTCCATAATGACGTCCTTCAAATATTATAGCTTTAAGTACCCCCATTCCCAAATTTACATTTTTGTCAAACCTATTTTAACTAGATGTGACGGACTTACCTATATATGTTATAGATATTTAGGGATCGTCCATAATGACGTCCTACAAATATCATAGTTTATAGTAATCCCAGTTCCAACTTTACAACTTTTCCCAACCTATTTCAACTACATAACACGCAATTACATATGTGTGTTCAAGGATAGTAGATTATACAGGTTACGCGGATCTCCTATATAAACTTAGGACTGGGAGGTTTTGGGGAGTGAAGGAAAAACATGACGTGTACTGGATTCTGAAATTTTGGTTTCCCGCTGCAGCAACCATCGAGTGCTGCATGTAACACCCCAATACTTTCTGGCACGGAAACCCACTAGTCTGACTTAAATTGACGTTTTCAAGTTAATTTCATGAGTTTGTAACCTGTATTAAGCTTTTTTTAAACTCTTATATTAAGAGGAAGTTACCTTAGAAGAATCCCTTAGTGATAAAATAGAAAATTGTAATACAGTTCTTATAATAGAGGCAATTATTGTAGTGCAGCCATGAATCACTGAATCATAGTAAAGCAATCCTACGACGTTGGGAATCCCTGTGACGTCACAATGAGGGACCAACTTCCCTCGACTCACACCATACGAATCGGCGCAACCTGTATAATCTACTATCCTTGATGTGTGTTATAGTTATTCAGGGGTCGTCTATAATGATGTTATATAAATATTATAGTTTTTGGGACCCCTGTTTTAAACATTTTTTCCAACCTATTTTTAATTGCTTGCCGCTTACATTCGTAAATGGCTTATTGATAGTAGACTAGGCTCAATAAATGACGTCATTTGTAAATGGTACAATTTATAAAAACTTTTTGGCTATATTTAATATTTAACTACATGCCACGCACATTCGGCATATTGATGGTAGGGGAGCTTCCATAAATCTTACATAATCTTTTAGGGTAACACAGATTTTTTTGCGCCTTTGTTGAAGCTCAGCATCCACTTCGGGCCCGCCCCCAGTCGACAAATCTGGCGCGAAGCTCCTGATTTTTTACATTCTATATGATCCCGTTGCCATAGTGATACGTCTAAAGTATACAAATCCCCGCTCACATTAAATTCCATTAGTCTCAAATATCATACATTAAACATTGACTGCTCTCTACACTGCAATCACAGCTTCAACCCGTTAGTATTACATACATATAATTAGCACTGGCAGCCACATCTCAGCTGTTTCACATATCATGTGACACCGTTACCATGGGGACGCAGTCCAAACATTATAGCACAGGCTCCGGTCTTCTCCATTCTTCCTCATTACTTCACGATGCCCATACACCAGCCACTCTTACACTACAATGCAATCCCCAGTCCACTCCAACAAAACAACTTCAACTATCATATTATCCCATTCATCCCCATGACATTACACTACAATGTCCATAAGCTTAGCAAGGTTATCTGCCGTTTCCGTCTCCGTCCTATATACGACTACATGCCTCAATCCTTGTCATGGCCCGGTCTGTCCCAGCCTGTACTCTCTGTACTTCTAGCCGGTTCGGCGGCCCAGTGGTTTAACTACTGAGCTGCTGGGTCGGGGGAGTCGGTGGCGCTCTGGATTGGAGTCGGTATTGGTGATAGAGCTTGGTATGTCGGTGGGGAGTTGAGCTGGGGTGGGAGTGAGAGTTTAAGGGAGTTGGGTGCAGGCTGAAAAAATCCGTGGTAGTTATCTACCTGAGACGGAGTTTCAGTGCTGCTTAATAGTAGTTACCTACTTTGCCTGACTCTCGTACATTCAATGTTTCAACTCAAGATTTCTCCTCGAAGCACTTCTCTTTTAAGTATACTGCAAGCGTCGCCACCCGATGACATTCGATAGAGTTGCACGCTGATGGGTTGGCTTGGCAGAGCGTACTGGAGTCGTGGGGACCGTGAGAAAGTCCTTTCAATTCTATAAGATACTCTGTAGAGTTTTTCCTCCGAAAGGGAAATATAGACTCTCTCTGTCTGGTGCAAACCAGCCTAAATATATGCTTGCTAACTGGTCTACAGTGACACGTAACGAAAACCAAATACAACACGTGTAGGTTGCAGGATGTGGAGTACTGTAGTAGATATTATATCTGCTTACGGTGCTCCGACCGTCCAAAACTAAAGTTATATGAACTCACAGTTGGCTATACCCAATGGGTGCTTATCCGGCTACATAAATACACACATAATAATAATAATACTATCTGTACTTCTAACTCTCCTTCTAGCACTCCGCTTCCATTCTGGCCACTGTACCACTACTCACAACACATTGTTTTATTGCGTAAATTTTTGAAATGGGATATTATTTCAGGATTTGTGGGCTTTTAAAATATCAAGTAACAATTGTGTGATCAATTCATAGAATTTATGCGCAATTTATATATTGTTTTTTCAAAAGTACTAGACCTTTAAGTAAGTAATTAAGTAAGTAATTGCTTTATTGTCAATAATCCCACAGCAACAGAATGCTGATTTTCCAGAATGGACAGAACTAACAACAAAATAATTTTGCAGTATGATAAGTTGCAAAGAAATAGAATTTTTGTATGTGTAACATGTATTTAATCTGAAGTCTGAAGGACAATTTAGGATAATTTTCTGTCTAAATCACTTGATACATCATTGGTCTAGCTCATAATGACAAGCGTTGTTTTTGCGTTTTACAATAATTTAAAGAAATTTCCAAAAAACAAAGTTCCATAAATAGCATATCCAAGGTCTCCCAGGGGAGTCCTAGTTCCTGGATTCACCCCGCACGGGTCACAGGACGCTAGGATCGAATCCGTGACGCGAAAAACCTAGGGAAACCGACACGTCAGACATATCTTCTGCGAATTGATTTTGCTTGTATAATCTACAAATTCTTCACATAATTTCTCGAAAGCCAAAAAGGGACGTACCGTAATGATCCAAATAGATCCCGGGGGGATATACGTGAAACTTTGTCCTTGACCCGAGATCTAATAGAGACCCGGGATCTATTGGAGACCCCCTGAATCCATAAGTTACCCCCCGGGATCTATTTTAAACTTTGTCCGAGACCTGGGATCTATTAGAGACCCGGGATCTATTGGAGACCCGGGATCTATTTGGATCATTACGGTACATACAACGTAACGAAACATACTTGTCGCTAAAAATTACGGAGCTTGAATTTTATCTGAACAAACTGGCCTCGAGTTAAGGTATAGCTAAGGTTTGAATTAATCATAGTTTGGTTATGATACACATGCTTGTACAAGTAAGTACCAATTAGGTGTTACTAGAAGATCAAACACACTAAATATTTCTAAATCATGCTAACGATATCTGACTTACCATCCATTGTATGCAAAAAGCCCGGAATAAAAAGACAGCGCCACTTTTGTAATGCTTGGTTCGTAATCTTCAGGATAGTTGAAAGTGAAATGCTCCGTTTTTCCTTGCAAGCAAACAACAAACATAGAATAAATATATATAATGACGTATTTTAAATGCAACTAGCTGCAATCCTTGAATGGTAGGGTTACCAGGTCTGAGACAACCAATTCCAGGACACAGTCCTGGAGGAGGCGAGGGTGGTAGTGGATTGGAACGGCTAGTTATGATAAAATTTAACAAATGACAAAATAAACAGCGGATCACTAAGTACCATTCCGTCAATCTCGTACTAATCTGCACCAGCGTCTACAGTAAAGTTGGGTATAGCATCAATTACAGTAAATGCAAAATAATAAATCTTCGAAAAGGCAAATCTTGTAAATATCCACTCATTTTGGATGAAAACATTACAATTGCTGCCGTGAAATCAGGGAAAAGGATTCGTTATCTTAGAGTCAATTTCAGTGATAAAAATATCTTTGAGCCTAATAAAGTAATTAAAATGTTTTCCGATGACTTGCAAAATCTAGTAGAAACTCTTATGGTATATCCTACGCAAAAATTGAAGATAATTAATCAGTACATGTGGCCTACACTGATATACCTATTGCAGGCTGCGCCACTTCATAAGCTTTCGAGAAAGTTCCTAGAAGGTTTAGATAAGCTCATCAAATCCTCGGTTAGGAAAATTATTGGTCTTCCATGTGATACTCCAAACGCCATGCTTTACACATCTACAAATTTCGTGGGTTGCAAATTGTGCGCTCAACATGGGAAGCTTTTATTCAGCATTATAACATAAGCATTGCCCCGCTTGGTAAAAGTGATCACGTGGTAATAAAGTGTAGTGTTCAATTGTCCTCAGAGTGTTCTACAAGTAGTTGTAGATTAAATTACATTAAAGGCAACTATGATGGTATGTGTGAAGACTTAGGCCGAGTCATTTAGGAAGAAGAACTCTCTGGTACATTCAGTGTAAACTCCAAGTGATAACTGTTCAAATCAAAAGTTCTGTTATGTGTTAAGACTCACATTCCGTATTCTACTCTAGAGACCAATTACCAAATCCCAGCAAAACTACACAAGCTTATGCACAAAAAGAAGTGTGCCTACTTCAAATACATCAGCTCTTCTCAGTCACAAAAGTATAAAATGTGGCTAGCCTACAAAAAAATAAAAAATCGTGAATCAAGCCTTAGATTGCAAAATAGAATTGCTTTTGAAGGAAAGTTATGTGAAAGTGCTAAGGAAAATCCTAAATCGTTTCTTAAATATTGTAGTATTGAGAAAAATCGCATTCCAATCCCTATGTTATTCAAACACAATGGTGACCTAACTCAGTCATATGCAGAAACAGCTGACACACTAGCTGAAGAATTTGAAACAGTATTTGTTCGTGACAGTGACATTAAAAGTGAAACAAGTGACAAACCTAACGTACAAGAAGAAGTAATCAGTTCTATTTCTTTACGAATTAATTTTGCATGTGTGTTCAAAAAGCTAAAACTCTTTAACCCGTATAAAGCCCCCGGTCCTAATGGTATTCATCCAAGAGTACTAAAAGAATGTGCTAGTGTTCTTTGCGTCCTACTTTCAATAATTTTTTAAGCATCTATAGACCTTTCTGAACTTCCTTACGATCGGAAATGTGCAAACGTCACGTGTATGCACAAGGGTTGATCCAAGTGTGACCCAAAAAACTATCGACCAATTAGTCTAACATCTATTTGTTGTAAACTTTTGGAACCGTTTATTCGTGACAAGATCTTTAAGTTTACATTTGCTAAACAACAACATAGCTTTCTTTCAAGAAATTTGTGCTTCACTAATTTGTTGGAGCTTTTTGAAGACGTCACAAGACTTGTGGATAAAGGTTGCACGCTGAACTGTGTATATGTGAAATTTTTTAAAGCCTTTGACAAGATTTATTACAAGCGGCTGCTCCACAAGTTAAGTGATCGTCATCATCTTGATTTATATCTCATACGATGGCTAAGCAGCTTCTTAACAAACCGATCATACCAAGTTGTTGTGAATGGCGAAGTTTCCAAGAACATGAAAGTCATCAGCGGAGTTCCGCAAGGTACAGTACTTAGACCAGTTTTGTTTTTAATTTACGTAGATGAAATGAATGATGTCATTCAAAGCTCACTCAAACAATACGCTGATAACTCTAAAATGTATAGAGCCCGAAGAACGGACAGCGATTTTTATGCGCTACAAGAAGACTTGGACAACTTGGTAAAATAATGTCGTGAGAGCAACATGGAAATAAATAATGCAAAAACCCACCTAGTGCACTTTAATGTAAACAAATGTGAAAATCCAATTTTATATTGACACGAGCTAAAGTCTTCACAACACGTCCAACATGCTATAAAAAAGGCTAAATCCATGTGCTTCCAAATTGAGATAACTTTCAAACATTTAGACAAGGACGGACTAATTTTAACTTTTATTCGCCCACTGCTGGAGTATTGAAACAGTATCTGGTGCTTTATTTTGAAAATTTACCGAAAAGAGATCGAAAAATTTCAAAAGTTAGCCACCCGCCGTCTCCCATCCCTTAAGAATTTGTCTTATGAGGATAGGCTTAAGGAACTTTGAAACCTTTTTTTCTTGAGGATAGAAGAAAACGTGATGACCTGATCGAGACATTGAAACTAATCAATAAGAAATATGACATTGACTCCTCTGCTATATTTGAAATTTACATGCAGAGCCGACATGCACCGTTTTTAAAGAAAAAACCTGTGATTACCATTTCGAGACACCATTTCGTTACCCAACGTGTTGTTTCAAAATGGAAAAATCTTCCGAGTGATGTGAAAAATGACAAATCAGATTTATACACAGTAAATTCGTTTAAAAATAGGTTAGCAAAATTTAAAGAGTCAAGTTTTTGACATTTTTTTTTGTGTACCTTAAGCCTTAAAGTGTTTAATCAGTGACAACTGGGTTTAAACAAGAGAAGTATCTCAAATCCTTTAGGATTCTTCCCGAAAAACATTTATTATTATTATTATTATTGCATTGTTTCAATCGAAAGATGTATTTATTCCACATGTTCGAAAATTAGAAGAGGGGATGAAAAAATGCCAAGAGTCACTCAAGCTTTCGAAAGATAAAATGAATTCCAAATTTGAATCTAGGCCAAAAGCCAAGACAAGCAAAATTATTCATCAACAACTAAGAGACGAGGAATACAAGTGGTGTGAGTTTAAATCAAAGGGAATGAGAGTTGAGCTTTTCAGTGAGTTTCCCGAGGGAAACAAATTAATTATTGAAAAAGATGAAATAACAACAACTGAGTGGATAGCGGCAATGAAAATGTCATCAAATGTATTTCCAGTAAGATCAATTCCGGGACGAAGCCCAGACAATAATCCTCAGTGTAGACACTGCACTGAGCGTGAAACCCTTAGTCATGTATTAGGCTGTTGTCCCAGAAGTAGTCTGTTGAGAAATAAAAGGCATTATGAAGTCAAAAAAATTTTGGCAACGTATTTACGTCAAAGTCCTTTAATTGAAAAGTCGCTTTGGAAAGCGCAAGAGGAAGTTTTTTGCCTTGATTTTTATGGCAGGAATAGGCGAGTTGACATTTTCTGTTATGATAAATCTATGAAAGTTGGTTATATAATAGATCTAACAGTCTGTTTTGAACAAGGTTATGAGCAAGCTGAAGCTGTTCATCTTGAAAAATGTAAACATTATGACTTTGCATTCCATTTTTCTTGGAAAAATATGAACTTGACCATAATTAAGTTATTAGTCTGCTGTTTGGAGCAAGAGGAACTATAATATCTGCTGTGTTGAATTTCAAAAGGAAATTTATTATACCGTATCAGGTGCTTAAAGACATTATAATAGCAATCATTTAGGGATCTCATAAAATTGCTCACAATCATGTTTATAATAGCGATAGTTAAAACCAAATATAATACCTAATTATTTTATTAAAAACAAATTGTAATTACTGTTAAAATTTTTATTGTAAATTATAACATGCTTGTTTGTTACTGTGTCTCTTGGCAAGTACTATTGTAATACCAGTGTAAATAAATGCATTTACTTTCCCTCCATTTGCACTTTTGCAGTGCATGTCTTGCCATACGTTGTAGGACATATTCCCTCTGAACATTTTCCCTCCGAGCCTTTTTCCTTCTAGGCCTTTTTCTTGTTGTGTCAATTTTGTGTTGTCTGATGAAATTATGTGGCCTGCTTAACTATGTACACTTGCTGCCTAAGTGTGTCTGAAGTCTTTAAAACTTCTTGTGTGCTGCCGCGATGGAAACAATAAACTTCCAAAACGTTTGCATGTTTTCTGATGATATGATGTGGCCTGCCCAAATGTGTACACTTGCTGCCTAAATATGTCTAGAACTAGTTCCCATCACTTGTCTTTATCCTACTTATGTCCAAATTTCTTCGGTACTTGGTCCAAGATAATGCAAAAGGTAGCGATTTTGTTGTAATTTAAAATCTAGCTTTAAAATGAATTTAAATTTACTAAAATCATCAGTATATCTTTAAAGCTTACATAGTATATTGCTTACAAAAGTTTGCATTCCGCGCAACTTTAACACTTCATTTTCTATAAACGTCTATGTAACTCTTAGCCTCGCCATACTCCCACTCGTTCTACGTGCATTACAAGTTTCCATTTTGAATTTATAACACAAAGAAATTAGGTCTTGTCGCTGCCCAGCATCTAAAGGACTCAGACCACTGGACTTGCCTCTTCGCTAACTCTCTGATGATGCCTGGAAACTCTTTTAGAACTGATGCAGACGACAACTCTTGACTAAAAGATTACCTGAGGAACAAAATTCTTTTGCAGACTTGGATTCTGGACGCTGGAAACTTTTGATGAGTCTACTAAAACTTTGAACCTGAATTAAACCTGACAAACTGGAAAATTTAAAACTTGGCACCTAGTTTTGGATAGCAAATCAAATTAAATTCAAGACTTAAACTTTAAATGTTGAAAACTTTTACTTGCCTTGCTAAAACTTTAGACCTCAACTGGAACTGAAGAACTGCAAAATTTACAACTTGGAACCTGAATCAGGATGGGGGATATAATTCAAATCAAGACTTGGACTCTGGTCACTGAAACTTTTAGTGTGGGCAATTTTAAACTTCGGACCGCACGCGGACATAAAAAACTAGGAAACTTACAACTTGGCACCTGAGTCTGTTTGGCGTATGAAAATTGAATCCAAACTTGTGCTTTGGACTTTGGGTTTAACCAAGAAATTGATAGTGCTTTAGATCCATATTGCTAAGACGTCTATAATAATTTGTTTTGCCCCTCCAAAAAAGAGTATTTTCATAATATATTGGCCATACTAGGGGGATTTATTAGAAAATTTTGAAAGTATTTGGAAACTCATTAAATTATTTTTTATATAAACTAAGGTATAATAGTGAATACAGTGATAAAGTTATTTTCAATTTGTTTGAGTAGGTCTATAGCCATGAATGTTTCCTTAAATATTTCTACATGGCGTGTACAGGCAATCATGCACTTTCTAGTTAAATAGTTTAACGCCTTTTTTCAAAACTCGTTTAAGTTTTTAACACCTTCTGACAAAACAAAACACGGTGGTTTTTTTAACTGTGCCCATTTTTTATTAAAATATGTTTTTTAAGAACCATACGATATTAAAGAAAGATTATTTCTCAAAAACTCAAAAATTAAATTTTCAAAAAAATTCCAAAATTCAAAATTTCACAAAATCCTAGAATTTTATATTTAAAAATTGCTCTTGGATGCAGGATTTCAAATTTTATTAAAATACGAAAATTATTGTACAAGATACTGCGCTGCAAATTTCAAAAATATTACAAATTTTGAATTAAATTTTATGAGGCAATTTTAAAATTTACCACGCAGTATTTGCTACAATATTCTTTTTATTTCAATAAAATTTGAAATCCTGCATCTTAGAGCTTTTTTGGATATGAAAGTCTAGGATTTTGTAAAATTTTAAATTTTTGAATTTTTTTGAAAATGTTATCCTATCGTTCTCAAAAAAAAGATTTAAATAAAAAAATGGGCACGGCCCAAAAAACCAGCGTGTTTTGTTTTGTCTAAAGGTGTTCAAAACTTTACCGAGTTTTAAAAAACGGCGTGAAACTATTTAACTAAAAAGTGCATAATTGCCTGTACACGCCATGTTGAAATATTTGAGTAAACATTTCTTGCTCTAGACCTACTTGAGCAAATTGAAAACAACTTTATCACTGTATTTGCTGCTATACCTTATTTCATATCAAAAATAATTAATTGAGTTTCCAAATACTTTCAAAATTTTCTGGTCCTCTTAATATGGCCTATATTTTATAAAAATACCCTTTTGTGCTCTCGCAGAATGTTTGCAATTGTGAATTGTCAATTGTGTAGCGCTATTATCGTACCCAAAAAACGTTTGTAAAGCAAGCTACTAGAGAAAAGTTTGTAAAGCCGTAGCGTAAATGCAAGATGTCACACAAATGATTTTAGCTAGCTACAGCTTTGAATTAGACTTAGAGGTAGGCGAATTGCGGTTATAACGAGGTAGATGTTGAGACTGAACAGTATGTTAAAATTCAGGCGTTTCTGTTAGTTTGAAGTTGAGGAATAACAATCCACAAAGCTCAGGGACAAACGATAGAGACAGGATGTGTTTCCGTATACTCGGAAAATGTTTGCGTGCACAACATATGTAGCGTTATCAAGATTTAAGAGTTTTGACAAAGTTATGATTATTGATAAGGAAATTATTAAGGCTTTGCAAATAATGACTATTCACCACCTAAATAAGATGGAAGCTAGATGAAAAGAGAAAAATGTTTAAAAGAACTTGAGAAAAGTAGGTGCGACGCCCGTAAAGCTGATACACAGTCACAATTTTGAAGATTTTCGTAAATGTTAATTTTTTAGGTTGTTGTTTATTGTATATTATAGTTTCTGTAACAAATAATTTACAATCACATACATCTACACAATAACATGTGGAATTAGCAGAATAATGAAAAAACAATAGTGTAAATATACTGTTATATTTGTAAATTGTAATTTTAGTACATAATGTGTCGGATTTATTTGAACTATTTCAATTTAATTTTAAATTTGCTTAGTGGTGATCGCAGTTATATAGTAGTTGTAGTATAGATTTATTGCATTTTCGGACTTGAACCCACACACAAATCAGATTATAAAGATTACATTCATGATTTTACAATTTTAATTTTACCATCTTAGCTTAGGGATACCAGCTTCTTAATTAATTTTGCATTCACAAAATTAAAAATATTATGTAACACTAATTTATCATCTCGTAATAGTAGGTCGTTAAGTGTTGTGCCTGCATCTCTATGACTAGTCACATATTCTTTGAGGTATTTTTCTCTATCCGCAGCAAAAGTTGAGCACGCAAAGAGAAAATGAGACCGAGTATCTGGCACATTATAATTGCAGACTCTACATATGTTTATGGTTTGTAAACTAATTTTATCGTTTTTAATCCTAATAGCAACATTATTAATTTCAGCAAGTCGGAGTTGAGCCATGATTGTAGTTTTGCCTATTGCGACTCGTTTTGTTAGGTAGCTAGCTATTAAACTCGATCCTGCATGTGACATGTAGTTTGGATTGTAACTTGAGTTAATGGCTCGTTCCAAATCTTGTTCATACGAGTACTGAGCTGTATTTTCGATAATATTTTCCAGTTTCAGATCCATTTTATTGATTGTAACATTTTGCTAGAATTCTTCAAACTCCAGTGAGATAAGTTTTTGTTTTACTTGAGTCACCAGGTTATACGTTGCATCTGCTGCGTTATTTGTATTATCTATATACTTGAGCCTTTTGTACACCATTCTTGGTATTCTTGATTTTTTCATCATGAGTATTTTTTTTACGTACAACAGCGCTTGTCTCAGGACGGTAACTTCTATTTTACATCTTCCAGCTTCTAGCCTTACAAGGTAGTCTGGAGTATTTCTTAGTAGAGCCAACAGCGATTCAATAAAGCGGGTTTGGACAGGCTCCAGTTAGTCACCATATCGTAGTCCTCATATTCTACTGCTATAAAGTAAATTAGCCATTGATACGGATTCAAACAACTTGATCTTTGAGCTCCATGAATCAGATTTACTTCTGCTTTTAATGTCCCAAAGGCAACCATTTGCTCTTAATGCTTTACCAGTAAAATTATTTACCGCATTACTGAAAACACCCGACGAGTTAAATAATACCCCTAGGTAAATGTATGCTTTAACAATTTTCAATGTTTTGCCTTCGTATTTGAAGGATAAGTTCACTTTTATGTCTGTTCCTTTAGCAAAGATCATTATTTTTTGTTTTATCAACATTTACAGCTAGCTGCTTTTTTCTGCAGTAATTTTCAAGTGTTTTTAATTTCTTTATTAGGTCTCCTTCCGAATTAGCTAGGATAACTGTAACATCAGCGTACATAAGCATAAATATTGCAACTTTTTGGTTTACGCTTAACCCCTCTAGATCATTTACTACTACGTACTCGTCCATGTCAGAGATAAAGATTGAAAACGATAACGGGGACAAGAGTTCACCTTGTAGCACACCCTCCGTGACCTCTATCGATGATGTGTGGCCAAGATCAGTTCCGACTTTTATTGAAGCGTTATCATATAGGTGTTTTTAAATTTTTATTATTTTTGCACTGAGACCAAGGTTAAAGAGCTTTGACCACAGAAGGGAATGACTAACAAAATCAAACGCACGCCTTTAGTCCACAAATAAAGCGTACACCTTTCTGCCTGACACTCGTATATGGTTGTGCACAATTTCTGCCAGCGAAAACACTTAATCCATACAAGAACAATTTTTACGAAATCCTGCTTGTGATTTAGGAAGTATTTTGTTAGTTGATGACCACTTTGTAAGATGCGTTAACAATATTCGTGTAAAAATCTTTAATACACAACTCAGCAGTTTTATCCCTCTGTAATTTGCCGGATTGCTTCTGTTCTCTTTTTTGAATAGCGCAACAATTTTAATTTCCAACCAGCTAGCAGGGCATTGTTCTTCAGTTAAGAATATGTTAAGCAGATATAGTAGTTGAATTTTCCAGTAATGTGGCAGTCATTTAAGTGATTTATTTGATATACGATCCAGGCCTGGAGATTTATTCATCTTTGATTGTCTGATTGCCTGAACTAGTTTACTCATATTTATATCCTTATCTATTAATTCGTCACCTACTTCAAGGAACTGTAGATTATTGGAATACCTAGGTGGCATAACACTGCTATAAAAAATTTCCTATTGTTCTACAGTTACATTATTTCCATTATTATTTGATTTGTTTTTAAATAACATAACTGTACTCCAAAAACCACTGCTGTCTTTAACTTTAGCAAGCTGGTCTCTAATTTCAATCGCAGTTATATAGTTTTCATAAAAACGGCTGACTTAAGAAAATTGTATCTTAATTCAAGATCAAAAGAATCTTTTTCTGGCCTTAATGGGTACATGAAAAACAATAAGAAATTTTACGACAAAGCTGCAGTTGATAGCAAACTGAGCCAGCTGCGTTCCTACAGCTTGTATAGGCCCATAAGGAAAATAATTAAACGTCGAAGAACTATAGTAAATATGGCAGGGGAAATAAATTCCAGAGACTGATTTAAAAAATGCCAATTCTGGGTTTGCAAATATTGTCTTTTGTTTAGACGCGTTTTCAAAAAAGCTCTTATTTATCAAAACCAAAAAACCACAATCTATAATCAGAGCGTTTAAAAGCATTTTCTTAGAAGCAAGAATGACACCAAAATATTTGTTCACAGACCAAAGTTGCCGTATCTTTGAATCTTTTAGAAACATTTAAATACAATTACAAACTATTGCATACAGTAAAATTTAAATAGGGTTTATTTGATTTAAACAGGAACTGAGTTTCATGCAGATTCAGTGCGAATGTTTCTAAAATCTAAAGGAATGAAATACTATAATACTTTTAGTGAGACTAAATCAAGTTTGGTGGAAAGAGTAATACGGTTAGCTTCCAATACAACAATTTAGTTAACATTTACCAACATTTTTTATTAAATGGTGCATTGGTTGTTATAAAGATAATCAAGGCAATGGGTTTGAATTCTATTTAGAACAATCTTCAAAAAGGTAGCTAGGTTCATGACTGAAAAGAGCACGCTACGCATCATTGAAATTTTCCCTGCCTTTGTGAAGGTATACAACACACTTCTTAGAATTAGGATAGCCCCAAATATTGTGAATCGTTCAAACGAAAATAATGTCTGGAGAACTATGTAAACAGATTTTATTGACATTACTAAGAGGCAGACAATTAGGTTTAAGTCAAGGGATCGTGTGCAAATCAGTCGTATAAAACTAACGTTTGGCAAAGGTCGTAAAGCAATTATATGTTGTTGTTTAATTTACGTATTTGTTACCTTCTATGTTTCAAAGTATTAAATCTATATAAACTAGAGTTTAAAATAAACTTGCCTTTATGTTTTTAACTATTTGACACGATGCAACTAGCATTTATTTAATGAATTGTGCATTGTTAAAGCATTTAACGTAAAAACTATACCTATAACCTACTATCTTGATGATTTTAATCACGACAGCATCACTGAGGGATTTTATAAAGAAGAAGTTAGCCAAACCTAGTCTTTTAAAATGGATTCCCCGTTTTTTCCGTATCTTTTCAATGCTATTAAACAGCACATCAACAACAAACGCAGAAGACTTGACAGGCATTGCTGTTTTACCTAAGACAAACAAGTACAGAAAACATATACATAACTGTTACCAGTGACCAACAAAGCTGTATATATCAAGGCTATATACCATCAAGCTTTATTTCCGTACTGCCTACACCACTTAATCTTTAAAACGATGACGTTGAATTAGTTAGCTTGAAATACACTGGCACCCCTCAGCCAACGTCAGCTTAGCCTGTACAGACCCGCCCAACGCGCAAAGTGCGTAGCACTGAAGGTTCTGACGCAGACCTCAATAACGAAGTTGGTTTCAAACTACAAGCCAACTTTAGGGGACATTTCTTAACTTTTAGAAACAAGAAAAAAATTTAAATGAATTTATAAGTAGACTTAACAACAATTTGCAAGCAAGTCAAAAAATTGTTTTGCTTAAAATTAAACAAAAAGCCCTCAGCCTAACTCTGGACGAAATACATATGATCTTTGTATATAAATAAAAATCAAATAGTGTCATTATTGAAACCTTTCGTCTCTTTTAATGCTTTTTAAGCACAGCAGATCAAGATTAGTGACTTGAAACCATTTACAGTACTATAATGTACGTCAATCAGACTTTGATATTATTTCAATAGGCGCAAACTTTAATGTTGGAGCTAAAAATATAATAAGTATGGAAAACGTAATACAGTTATACAAAGGCTTTAAGACTTCTCTTATCTTCAGAAAACAAATTTCGACAGAAGACTTAGACTTTGTTAAATATTAACCACGATTTAATTCTGAGATGAGTGATCCAACAAATAATGACGCAAAGTTAAACATTAAGTTTCCTTTAGATAAAAGTAGGGTGTTCTTTTACCACTTCTTTGGAACCTAGTAATGGATGAGTTACTTGCCACCCTGAAAGCTAAAGTACCATCAATGCTATCCCAGGGTTTTGCAGACGATGCAGCCATAGTCCAAAGCGGTCGGGATTTCAACGCCATTGTGAGCAGGATCCAAGCAGGTTTACGCCAGACGGATACCTGGTGCGTTAACAATGGCCTTAAATTGAAGCCTGACAAGACCCATGTAATTAATTTCACTAGAAACCCCCGTTTTAAAGGGAGACCTGTATATTATCAGAGCATACTTTTACCAAAATCAGACATTGTTGAATACCTTGGTGTGATCTTGGACAAGAGGCTCACATGGATTCCACATTGTGAATCTATTGGAAAAAAAGCATCCACCACTCTTGCAAGATGTAAGCGGATGGTTGGTAAATCATGGGGACTACAGCCTTGAGTTGTAAGTTGGATGTACACAGCAATTGTTCGCCCGGTCATAGACTACGCTGTTGCTGTTTGGCATCCTGCTATTCAAACTCAAAAAGCTGTTAAATTTCTCACAAATGTTCAAAGACACGCTATTCTTTTGATAACAGGGGCAATGTAGACCACACCCACGTCCGCAATCGAATGCTTGGTCGGACTGGCTCCTTTCAATATACATCTAACTGGAATAGCAGTTCGGACAATGCATAGATTGAGAGCTAGGGGTCTGTGGCATGGCAACCCAAAAGTACTTGACAAGTACTTGATCGCAGTCACACACGCCTTTGGGGTGAATAAGTTAACAATAAACCCACCCTCCAAATGGGCACTGACTGTAGCATCCTTACTTCAAAGGATAGTATCAACTACTTAGTAGAAAGTCTACCCAGAAATGCCTGGGACAGTGATCTATCGGAACTAGCACATGGGTATGTTTGCTTCACAGACAGATCCAGAAATGGGCCTCTCTCAGGAAGCGGTGTCCTCATTGAGCTGTGTCAATCCAACATTCGAGAAACACTGCATTCAGAATCCATCTACCTAGGCAAGTACGCTACTGTATTTCAGTGTGAGATCTTTGCAATCCTACACACGGCCAATTGGCTGTTGGGGATGGGCTGTGAAGGTCAAACAATACACATCTTTAGCGGCAATCTAAGTTTCTTAAATGCGCTAGTAAAAGATACCACCGTGTCCACGCTGGTTCTTGCGTGTCACGAAAGTCTGAACTGTCTGGCCACAGGCAACGTAGTTAGACTTTCATGGATACTAAGTCATTCTGGCTATCGAGGCAATGAAGAAGCAGATCGCCTCGCCAAAGCATCGTATGAAAACATTGTCCACACACAAGAGGCAGTGCATTCTATTCCTTTCGCCACATCTGTGGTTAACATGTGTGTCCGCTCAAGAGGTAAGAAAGCACACACAGATAGGTGGAACAAAATAACTACATGTGAGCAATCTAAGCGATGGATAGACAAACTTTGGTATGGAATTCACTCGTTTACAAGATATTCGCGCATACATTTAAAATGGCTAGTCGAAATACTCACTGGTCACGGAAGATTCTAGGCACATATGCACAGAATGAGACTAGCTATTTCACCTTTGTGTTCACATTGTGGACTAGAGCAGAAAACAGCACGTCACTTTCTGGCGGAGTGTCAGGGATACATTATGATCAGAAACATTTATCTGAGTGCATGCATCTTGACAACTGATCAACTACTACTGGCTACTTCGAAAGACTTGACGTCCTATACCATGGCAACAGGTCGTTTAGCGTAAGGCCTAAATTAAAGCTATAGTATAAGGGTAGTCTGCATTGGGCCTCTCAGTGGCCTGAGCGGCATTTCACACAGTATCATACTGTGTGCGATCCCTTCAAATACAATGCAATAGATAAAAGTAATAAAAAATGCAAGCTTACATTTAGAGGTATTGACAACGATTATGTTGTGTTACCTGAACCTATAGCACTGTGTTGGGGGTTGCAGCAACATGAAAAGTTTTTAATGGCGTCTACGAATCAGAATTTAATTTTGACGAAGAATAATAAAAGGAAATTGTAGATTACGAGTACATGAACATTCGCGCATACAAAAGTTGTTTAAATTTTATTCCAATGATACAACCATAAGGATTAGACTTGAATTATGTAGCACATAAAATAAATTGTTTACTTTCTAAAACATTATGGAGTGATACAACTGTACAGTTTGAACACGCCGATAGTTATCTTAGTGTGCCTAACCTTTAAAAAAATATCACTTTACATCTTCCAACGCTTGTTATTAGGTTCTTAGAAATAGATGACAAGTTTGTTTTCATATCAAGTATTGTTGCTCAAGTAAAACCTAAGTTTGTTATACAAGAAGAGCAAAAAAAAACCAAGAATTTGAAGACGATGTAAAGCCTGAACATACAGAACTAGCTAAACGTCCACTTGTGTTTTGCAATTTTATTGAAAACTAGCTTTTTACTACACATAAACTGTCATTACTGCGGTCAGTGGACATATCACACAAGTACAACAAAGAGACAGTGCATAACTTCTTACTAATACAGTATCTACCATTAAAACCACAAGAACAGCAGGTTATACAAAAAAAACTTGTAAAAAATATCGTAACGTTGTCTAGCTTGCTGAAAAGTCACAGACTGTTGTTTAATTACAATTTTGGCCTCGTTAGGTGTGACAATGATAGTTTGAAACTAATATACATACTAAACTTAAAGTGTGCAAGCTCCAAAACTGAACCTCTAATTATTTTGCTATAAAAAGGCGTCCTGTGTAAAAAATCTGTTTATTAGTATTTTAACTCTGAAGAAACAACAACATTAAAAAACCTATCAAAAGCTATATACACTGTAAACATTTATAAAAAATAAATTATTTGCAAGGCAGTGTGGGCTGTGTAATCTAACGCTTATTTTAAAAATGCAAAAAAGCGTGTGCAATCATTTTTAAATCTGCAACAGGAGACTTTATTAAAGTAATTGACAAATAATTAATAAAAAAAAAGCCTTCTTGGTGAATATTAAACACTTGAACATCCTAAAGAAGAAGTCTTAAAGGGCAGCAAAATGTAAGCCGGAGAAAAAAACAAGTATTGGCCTACACATGCACTACATGCTCTACACAGACACTACAGCATCTAGTGGTTTGGGATTAAACAACAACAAATATGTAGTTTCAATTAAATCCAGAAGGCCATCTAAAAGGCGACAAAGTACACACAGGTGTCGCATTACACATAACAGTTCCACTTGCATTAGAAAAATTCAGCAACTAGCTGTAAAACGCAGAATGCCAGCCAATTGAACTGGAAGAATGTTTGCGGTACTTAGCAAAACACATGCTGGTGGCTGAGAGCGCAAGCTTGTGCGCAGGCGTCCTCAGATCAGGAGTTGCTTGAAACAAAACCTAATTTTTCACAACAAAAAACAGAAATTAGGCAAAACGTCTGCCCAGTCGGGGGCTGGAAGAAACTGCAAGGTATACAGACGTAAATAACATATAAGGACTTGTATTTTATTAAACTCATCATTTGCAATCTAGCCGACGACAAAGCAAAACCACTGTAAATTTACCAGCTCTTAAAACATATATCATCATGGATACACAGGGGTTTTAGGACAAACCTGCTGTTTACGAAGGATCTAAGAAATGCATTCAAAGCAACCTTGTCTTAGATAAACTGCCGCCCACTAACGTCAACGTTGCAGACGCTCCAAAATACTATCCTTACTACCCTATACTTAGCCCAAGAGACAATGAGAACCTATTATATTTGATATCTTAAAATCACGAGGCAAGTATTACAACCTATTTGAATTCCACTTGGAACTTACTTGTCGGGTAATGCTGAGTGATGGAAAACGAATCGCAGCAACTAATGTCGTGGCTCTGTGTATAATGTTATTCTATGGACTATTTATTAACATAGAGTTTTTTTGAATGATCAGCTCGTAAGTGACAACTCAAATCACTACACCATTACCACTTATTTAAAAAAAGAACTCTTATCTAACCCTATTGAAAAGAAGAATGAAATGTTGGATCAGTTATACATTCCTAACTCTACTCTAGATACGTTTACTAAACTGGACAATGGATTTTTGGCACAGTACAATATTGCGAGAGAATCTAAACCATTTACAATAATGGAAAGACCTGAAGCACCGTTTTTCAAACAACCTCGCATGCTACCGGAGAAATCCGACATAAACATCATCATGCGCAGATCCCTGCCTGCGTTTTGCATTGATGCTGAAACTGAAACATGGGCAGGGTAGTCGGGGTGCCCGTTTGGTGTAGACATTGTTAATGCTGTTCTGTACTTGAAGACAGTTTCACCACTTGCAATTCAAAAGCATCGACTAAACATTAACAGCGGTACACTTGAGTACCCATGTCTTGAACCAAAAGTCAAAAAGTGTTTTATACCATCAGTTGTAAGCTTGCACTTATTGGATAACTGTATCAACCGACGGTTGCCGCAGTATAAAGTGTTTGGACTAGTAAATTCTGAAGCTTACCTTAAAAAACTTACTTAAGGTTTCTGCAACTTTTAACATTTTAATCTAAGTGAGATATCAGTTTCGATGAATTAATAATCTGTCGAGTACAAGACACTTCCGTTAAGTTTCAAAGATTCCGCCGGCGCCAGCGAAGATAAATGTTTGTTTGCGCTCAACACTCAATGGTATAAATTGTAACAACTTAACTAAAGACAGATTCCAGTTTGCATTCGAGCAAGTTCCCACGCTAGCAAACGCTTTAATTGTAAACAAGTCGTGACAGGTTTAAATACAATTTAAATTCAGAACTGCCTTATTATCATAAGTGACAGCTATTCTGTTCAGCCAGTACTATAAAGTCATTAAAATTGACTAAACCAAACGAGTCTTGATGAACTGTTTCAATTTAAAGTATCAAACACGTTTTCGTACAATTTATAATCTTGTTTGCAATGCAATATATAACAGTATGTGTTAATAAAACATGTGTTTGTTGCTTTTCAGATCTTAAAAAAACAACAGCGGCCTGACAATGAACACTAGGCAGCTACAGCAATGTCTTGAAGTTTTACTTTAAGAGACTGTAAACTAAATACTACGTAATTGCGGCAGATCAGATGCAGTCAGCAATGTTATACGCAAAAGAAAGAACCCTGATATTTTACAACTGATAATGTGCACTCTGCATTTAAAAAGGTTAAAGAAAAAATTTAAAGCCTAACGAATTGTCCTATTTTGTTTTAAGTGCAAGTATTAATGCTCTTGCACTGCCTATTGCCATTATGTTCACTAATATGTTATATATGTTTATTTATCCCAATCGGTTTAAAAGTGCTATAGTCACGCCACTCTATAAAGGCAAGGGGTCAGAGAAGATTGCGCTATCAAATAGACCAATCTCAAACCTACCATTGTTAGACAAACGTTTTGAGCAGATGCTATTTACACGACTACTGGACTCGGTGCAGCTTTGTCACCAACAGCATGGCTTTCGTAAACGTAGTTCGTGTCAATCAGCTACATTTACATTTACGCAGGATGTTTATAATGCCATCGATGAAGTAAGTAGTAGAGTGTTGGCTGTATTTATAGATCTCACAAAGGCCTTCGATACAGTCAACCACCTTAAGTTACTAATTAAGCTCAGAGACGTTTATAAAATAGATAATCATCTTCTCAAGTTGCTTACAGATATGTTGCGGGATAGAATCTTCAAAATAAACGTTAGTGATTATCTGTTTGATGCATATAATCTTAAAGCAGGAGTTCCCCAGGGGTCAGTGCTTGCTCCCTTGTTATTCATTATTTACATCGACGAACTTTCCAAAACTATAACGGAAGCTGTGCGCTATATTTTGTATGCAGACGATATTGTCATGTACTTTTATAATAATAACTTTAATGTAATGATGGATACAATGCAAAACTGTTTAAACAATCTTAATTTATAGTTTCGTGAAAACAGTCTAAGTATTAATGTAAACAAGACTAAATATATGTTATTTCATAAGCCTAACGATACAAAGTTACCAAACGATTGTGATATTTATTTAACTTGTGATGGTTTTGATATTGAAAAAGTGTATACCTTTCGCTATCTTGGGATAATTTTAGATGATACGCTAAGTTTTAAAGAGCATTACGTTTATGTATGTAATAGAGTGTGTGGTGCTATAGGTGTTTTAACTAGCGTTAAGCGATTCCTTGATTTTAAAACTTCTGTTATAATGATGAATGCATTTGTATTATCGATAGTAGATTACTGCTCTAATAATTAGAGAGCACAATCGTCCACAAATCTGCAAGTAATTTAAAACAAAATCAATCGCATGATTGTTTCCTTTAATGACTCTCCTATAATATATTTAAAGAGAAAAGGCATCGATAAGTCAATATTATTACAGATTACAAATTCAATGTCGATCATTGAGCGTATTAACTATTTAGGTTTAATATTCTTATGTAAGTTAATGAAGTATGGGTCTGACATTCAGAGTCTAGTTGGGATTTTTAAATTTAGGAAATTCACTAGAGTTACGAAGTCTAGTAATAATAAGCTCCTCGATTATGCTAAATTTAAAACTCAATGTGGAAAGAAGTTACTTGTGTATCGATGTATTGATTTATGGAATAATTTACCTCTAGATGTTAAATGTGATGAAGAGAATGAAGTTAATCATGTTGGCATTTTTAAACTTAATTTGTATAAACATTATTTAACAACTAGGAAACAACGCACATATCTTATGTATCAACCCCCATAAATTTTGTATGATCTATTTTTAGATTTCTATGATTTGTAAACTGAATTGTATTTTGTGATTGTTTGTCCTGTCCACCATTTATTGCTTATAATCTAATTTAAGTAGAGTTTTTATCTTCGTGTTGTGAGTCTGTTCTTGAAAAACAGCTGTAGGTTGAAGTACTTCACTTTTTAATAAAGCTTAACTCAAACTCATCAGCTTTATCCTTCTCTTGTTGGTAATCAGGTCTAACAAATTCCTTGTTTCGCCGAAATGTTGTGTGGCGTCTGATTAGTTCCTAAAGTTGCCCGTTCTACTATTATAGTCTCTCATCAGAATGCACTTATGTCCACTTACGAGGAAATGGTCACAACCTATAATTTTAAATTTTTCCGCTGTATTTATTTTTTGCAAAAGCATGTCAAAAAAGTTTTTTTTTAAAACTATAGGATTACATTTTTAAAAAAAATCAAAACCTCAAAATTTCACAAAATCCTAGAATTTATTCTTGAAAAAAGCTCTAAGATGCAGGATTTCAAATTTAATTAAAATAGGAAGAATATTGTAGCAGATACTGCGTGGTAAGTTTTGAAATTGCCTCATAAAATTTAATTTAATAATTTGTAATATTTTTAAAATTTGCCGCGCAGTATCTGGTACAATTTTCTTTGTATTTTAATAAAATTTGAAATCCTGCATCTTAGAGCAATTTTAAAAAATGAAATTCTAGGATTTTGTGAAATTGTAAATTTTTTTGAAAATTTAATAATCTTTCTTTAATATCCTATGGTTCTCAAAAAAAAACTAATGAAAAAATGAGCACAGTAGGAAAAACCAGCGTGTTTTGTTTCGTCTGAAGGTGTTCAAAACTTTAACGAGTTGTGAAAAACGGCGTGAAACTATTTAACTAAAAAGTGCATGATTGCCTGTACACGCCATGTAAAAATATTTGAGTAAACATTTCTAGCTCTAGACCTACTTGCTATACCTTAGTTTATATCAAAAATAATAAATAGCCCGCGTAGCTCAGTGCTTACTGCACTGGTGTCTATGAACCTGCTGTTGAAGCAAGTATTCGCTTCAGGTCTTAAAGATCAAAACCAGCGGCGGTGGCAAGTTTTTCTACTGGGTTTCTCTTTTCCACAAGGCAGTGAAGGGCTCGGCGGCTTTAACGTCAATGTAAAATGAAGTTTGCCATAGAAGTAGGCCCGACTAATGTTGGAAAGACAAAACTTGTAAGATGGCACAGTGCAAGAAGCGAATTCAAAGTCACGCACCCTGTATGAACTGCGGTTAGAATGGGGCAACCTCAAATTTATTTTTATTTTTATTTTATATCAAAAATAACTTAATGAAATTCTAAATACTTTCAAAATTTTCTATTTCCCCTAATATGGCCGATATTTTATGAAAATACTCTTTTGTGGAGGGGTAAAACACGAATTATTCCAGACGTTTCAGCAATATGGATCCAAAGCACTATCAATTTCCTGGTTCAACCCAAAGTCCAAATTACAAGTTTTGATTGAATTTTCATCCGCCATCCAGACTCAGGTGCCAAGTTGTAAGTTTCCTAGTTTTTTATGTCCGCGTGCGGTCCGAAGTTTAAAATTGCCCACACTGAAAGTTTCAGTGACCAGAGTCTAAGTCTTGATTTAAATTATATCCCCCATCCTGATTCAGGTTCCAAGTTGTAAATTTTCCAGTTCGTCAGGTCCAATTGACGTCCAAAGTTTCAGCTGGACCAGTAAAAGTTTTCATCATCTAGAGTCCAAGTCTCGAATTTAATTTGATTTGCTATCCAAAACTAGGTGCCAAGTTTTAAATTTTCAAGTTCGTCAGGTTTAATTCAGGTTCAAAGTTTCAGTAGAACCATAAAAGTTTCCAGCCTCCAGATTCTAACTCTGCAGAGGAATTCTGTTCCTCAGGTAATCTTTTAGTCAAGATTTGTTGTCTCCATTAGTTTATAAAGAGTTTCGAGGCATTATTAAAGAGGCAGAGAAAAGGCAAGTCCAGTGGTCTAAGTCCTTCAGAAGCTGGGCAGCAACAAGACTAAAACTAAAATTCTGTGTGTTATAAATTTAAAATTGCAACTAGTAATGCACATGGAACGCGTGGAAGTTTGGCAAGGCTAAGCGTTACATAGACTAATAAAATTCACGCGATTAAAGTATCCCTCAGTATATATTACAGAACTTGTTGCCCCAAGTCGCTTAAGGGAAAATTAGGTTTTGAAGTTGCGCTAAATGCAAACGTTTGTAAGCAATATACTATGTAAGCTTTATAGATATACTGATGATCTTAGTAAATTTACATTCATTTTAAAGCTAGGTTTTAAAATGCAACCAAATTTATACCTCTTGCATTATCTTGGACCAGGTACTAAAGAAATTTAGACATAATTAGAATTAAAACACGTCACGAGAACTAGCTCTAGACATATTACGACAGCAAGTGTACAGAGTTGGAAAAAAGGCAGTCTACATCATGTCGTCGGGCAACATTTACCGTTTTACAAGTTCCTAGTTTCCATCGCGACAGCACATATTAATTTTTAAAGACTCCAGACAAACTAAAACAGCAAGTGTACACAGTTTGGCAAATAAGCAGGCCATATCATGTCGCCAGGCAACATATAAACGTTGACAAAGTTCATAGTCACAATCGCGGAAGCACCTGATAATTTTTAAAGACTCCAGACAAACAGACAGACAGACAAACATACAGACACAAAGCAAGACTAACAGACAGACAGAAAGCCAGACAAACAAACAGACCGACAGACAGACAGACCGACAGACCGACCGACGGACTGACAGACAGAAAGACGGACTGGCCGACAGACCGACAAACACACCAACAAACACACCGACAAACAGACAAATCGACACACAGACAGACAGAGACGAACAGAACGACAAAAAGACAGAACTACGAACAGACAGACAGAACAACAGACAAAAAGAAAAACATGCAGACCGATAGACATACAGGCAGACAGACGGACAGACCGACAGACAGACAAAAAGACAGACAGACTGAAAGACAGACAGTCATACAGACAGACAAGCTGACCAACAGACAGATTGACCAACAGACAGACAGACAGACTGACAGACAGACAGACTGACAGACAGACAGACAGACAGACAGACAGGCAGGCAGGCAGACAGACAGACAGGCATACATACAGACAGACAGACAGACAAACAGACAGACAGACAGACAGACAGACAGACAGACAGACAGACCGACAGACAGACATACAGACAGACAGACAGACAGACAGACAGACAGACAGACAGACAGACAGAC